>CAXITT010000021.1:88630-126673 GCA_964033795.1 Lymnaea stagnalis | reverse complement strand
ATAGATAGATAGATAGATAGATAGATAGATAGATAGATAGATAGATAGATAGATAGATAGATAGATAGATAGATAGATAGATAGATAGATAGATAGATAGATAGATAGATAGATAGATAGATAGATACAACGTAAGGCGAACATCTGGTAAAACAAGAAGGAACCACAAAGACAAGTGGTTGGTACCCTGCCAATCAGCCGGCAAATGCATGAACAAACAACAAAATTATTGATTTGCAGACTGGTCAGACTACCTGTCAATACTCCAACATTGCAAGAGTAAAACAGCAGGCACTCAATACAATAGCAGGCAGTCACTACAATAGCAAGCACTTATTACAATAGCAGACACTCATTACAAAGCAGAAACTCATTACAAAACAGGCACTCAGTACAACAACAGGCACTCACTACAATAGAAGGCACTCGTTACAATAGCAGGTACTCATTACAATTGCAGGCACTCATTACAATAGCAGGCACTCATTACAATAGCAGACACTCATTACAATAGCAGGCACTCATTACAATAGCAGGCACTCATTACAATAGCAGGCACTCATTACAATAGCAGGCACTCATTACAATAGCAGGCACTCATTACAATAGAAGACACTCATTACAATAGAAGGCAGTTATTACAATAGCAGGCACTCATTACAATAGAAGGCACTCATTACAATAGGAGGCACTCATTACAATAGCAGGCACTCATTACAATAGAAGGCACTCATTACAATAGCAGGCACTCATTACAATAGCAGGCACTCATTACAATAGAAGGCACTCATTACAATAGCAGTCACTCATTACAATAGCAGGCACTCATTACAATAGAAGGCACTCATTAAAAAGTATACGACCAGGCAATCAGCACAATAAATTGCACTCACTACAAGTAGGCACTCAGTACAATATCAAGTGATCAGTACAATAGCAAGCACTCATTACAATAGCAGGCACACGATACAATAGCAGGCACTCATTACAATAGCCTGCACTCGATACAATAGAAGGCACTCATTAAAAAGCAAGCACACAATATACGAGCAGGCAATCACCACAATCAATAAAATGCCCTCACTGCAATAGTAGGCACTCAGTACAATATCAGGTGATCAGTACACGAGCAGGCACTCAGCACAATACCAGGCACTCAGTACAAAGGTAATCACACAGTGCAATAGTAGGAATTCGGTACAATAATAGGCACTCCGGTTTCAGGGCCATAGGAAAACCATGATGACGGTGGGTTGACTGCGTTATAGTTAATATTCATTCAGCCGGGCTCACACCTTGTGGACACCTACAGCCGGGATCACATCTTGTGGATACCTACAGCCGGGCTCACACCGTGTGGACACCTACAGCCGGGCTCACACCTTGTGGACACCTACAGCCGGGCTCACACCTTATGTCAACCTACAGCCGGCCTAACACCTTGGGCAACCTACAGCCGGACTAACACCTTATGTCAACCTATAGCTGGCCTAACACCTTGGGCAACCTACAGCCAGCCTAACACCTTGCGGGAACCTACAGCCGGCCTCACACCTTGCGGCAACCTACAGCCGGCCTCACGCCTTGCGGCAACCTACAGCCGGCCTTACACCTTGTGGCAGACCAAAGTCGGTCTCACACCTTGCGGTAACCTACAGCTGGCGTCACTCCTTGCGGCAACCTACAGCCGGCCCCCCACCTTGTGGCCATCGACCAACTATAGCTCCACCACGACGCCAGCCCGGTGAACGCGAACAGAAGACACCTTTGTGAAGATGAAGATCAAGGAGGGTTGCGTATACTCAGCAGTGTAACCTTAACTAGGCCTATCTTGTACTTATACGTACAACAAAGTCATGGTAAAAATTTATAAAATTATCCTGTGAAACCCTGTGAAAATACTGCTTGAAGAGGAATCCTTGATTTTATGTGCCTTTGTAATAACCACCACACGGAACCAATATATATATATATAAATATCAGTCTACAAAACTGGCTCGCATGGGCTCAGAGCAACCACTGTCATAATTGTATTTTATGAAAATGCCTATTTAAATAAAAGACGCACAACTTTGTTTTTAGCTTTACCAGGGGCAACCACTAATGAAGGCTTTGGAGACAACATTGTCGTCACTGCATCAAATGATGTACTGGTGAGTTGCTCAATAATACTTATTTATTTACATTCAGGCTTTATTTATGTTTTTAATATTGATAAACTGGGTTCAGTCTTTGTTGTTTTATAATTTTGAAAAGGAAGGGTGTTGTGTTCAGGTTAAGATGTTGTGTTCAGCTGTAAGATGTTGTGTTCAGGTTAAGGTGTTGTGTTCAGCTGTAAGGTGTTGTGTTTAGCTGTAAGATGTTGTGCTCAGGTTAAGGTGTTGTGTTCAGGTGTAAGGTGTTCAGGTGTAAGGTGTTGAGTTAAGGTGTAAGGTGTTGTGTTCAGGTATAAGGTGTTGTGCTCAGGTGTAAGGTGTTGTGCTCAGGTGTAAGGTGCTGTGCTCAGGTGTGAGGTGTTGTTTTCAGATTTAAGGTGTTGTGTTCAGGTGTAAGGTGTTGTGTTCAGATCTAAGGTATTGTGTTCAGGTGTACGGTGTTGTGTTCAGGTGGTTCCTCGAAACGAAAATTATGGAATCTCGGTTAACGTGTGCTCGTTTTGCCATATAGTATCTCTCATACAAATTAAACAATTTAAAAAAATATATATATTACACTCTCCTGGAACGTTTGCGTCAAATAAGTTTGTGCATGTCATGCTGTTACTTAAATAGTTGTACCTTTCACTCAGAGACGTTAGATACTTATTTTAATTATATTAAACATACTTTTCACATACTGTTCACCTGGACGAGGCCAGGACTTTTCGTTCAGCAAAGGTAGATGACCGGTGATTTAGAACAAAGTCCAAGATCACTTTGTCTTTAGAGGCGTGTATTCAACGAAAGCTATTGATTAGCAAAGCTACAGATATCATTTCATATTGGACCTGAATGATTTCGTCTGGGGTAGACATTGTTTTGCTTGTGTTTGTTACTTAGAAATGTCACGCGCGTTTTGCGTACCATTAAAAAATATTATATAAAAAAAGACAGTGACAGTTAGAGTAATGGATGATGGATACTCACATATCTGCTGTCATTAAAAATTATCTTTAAAGGGGAAATTGGTTATAAAATATTTGCCAACATTTTTGCAAGCTGTTTATTACGAGAAAATAAGTCAAACAAAGTGTGGGAAAACATGGAGATAAAGGATGCAATAAAATAAGGAACGTGTTGACGAGGAGCCTTCGTCGACGAACAAACAACAATAAAAACAATGTAACATTAGAATAAACAGATGCGATGAAAAACCCGATGGGACAGCAAGAGAAATGGTATAGAACTTAAGCAGTGGAGAGGACAGCAAGAGAAATGGGATAGAACTTAAGCAGTAGAGAGGACAGCAAAAGTAATGGGAAAGAACATAAGCAGTTGAGATGACAGCAAGAGAAATTGGATTGAACTTAAGCAGTTGAGATGACAATAAGAGAAATTGGATAGAGCATAAGCAGTTGAGAGGACTGCAAGAGAAATGGGATAGAACATTAGCAGTTGAGATGACAATAAGAGAAATGGGATAGAACATAAGCAGTTGAGAGGACTGCAAGAGAAATGGGATAGAACTTAAGCAGTTGAGATGACAATAAGAGAAATGGGATAGAACATAAGCAGTTGAGAGGACTGCAAGAGAAATGAGATAGAACTTAAGCAGTTGAGATGACAATAAGAGAAATGGGATAGAACATAAGCAGTTGAGAGGACTGCAAGAGAAATGGGATAGAGCATAAGCAGTTGAGAGGACTGCAAGAGAAATGGGATAGAGCATAACCAGTTGAGAGGACTGCAAGAGGACTGCAAGAGGACTGCAAGAGGTATGTGATCAGAGCATTCTCGGGTTTTCCCATACTTTTTTTGTCCCTTATTTCCTTTTGCCTAACCTAATTCCAGTCTCTCCCTTTTAAAACCATTATTACCTGGATACACTTTCTAACTTAATCTCTTCGAACTATCCATTTTATTTTAGATTTGCAGCCCCCAGTGGAAGGATACCACCTACATTAGAAATCAAAACTTCACGTTTCAACTAGGGCGCTGCACATTGAAGCGTTCAGATAACACAGTAAGTGGGACTTAAAATAAAACCAACTGTTAAACATGTAGGCGTGGCCAAACTAAATTATTATTTGTTGTTTTTTTATATCAACCACTTTTATTGTTAGTTATACTTTACAAAATTATGTCTTACTAAAAGAAAATAATAATAATAAACATTACGGTTAAGGTCACTATGCTGTGCTGTTTGTTCATGGAGGTTTTAAGTCTTTCTTGGCAGATCGCCATCTTTCTGAATCATACAAAAGTAAAGAGCTTAATATTCTGATTATTGTCTTTCTTTTTTTGTGTGTTCTTTCCATGATATTTGCCTTATATCCTTATATCCTGCACAATGCATACTCGCTAACCTTACCTAAACAGTCCTCGCTGTTTTATAGCGATCTTTCCCTCTAATTTTATTTAATGTATTCACGATTTTTTTTTTTTTTAATTTTCCTGTTAATCTCATAATCCATTATTGTATCTCATGGGTCACTTCCGTTTTCCCCGCAGCATAATATGTACCATTTCATGTAGACTACATACAACAAGCTGAGAGTGTTTGTCTCTGTCTTGTAGACTACATAGTTATACAACAAGCTAAGCGTGTTTGTCTCTGTCTTGTAGACTACATAGCAATACAACAAGCTAAGCGTGTTTGTCTCTGTCTTGTAGACTACATAGCAATACAACAAGCTAAGCGTGTTTGTCTCTGTCTTGTAGACTACATAGCTATACAACAAGCTAAGCGTGTTTGTCTCTGTCTTGTAGACTACATAGCAATACAACAAGCTAAGCGTGTTTGTCTCTGTCTTGTAGACTACATAGCAATACAACAAGCTAAGCGTGTTTGTCTCTGTCTTGTAGACTACATAGCAATACAACAAGCAAAGCGTGTTTGTCTGAGTCTTTGTTACTGTTTTTGCTGACGGAGGCTTTTTGTCAAAACGTTTACTCTCTGATATTGTCCTTCTCCGTGTTTCCTTCTACCCTTCGTATGTTTTTCATTGCTTAAGCTGAACGACATAGCCCATCCCGTGGTTCTCTTACAAGATTACGAGATGGACTAACGTTTAAATAAATACCAACGTTTTTATTTTTAAACGTAATAGGTTTTTAAAAGTATTTCTGTATGGGATAGTAAGATGTAGGTTAGTATTGCACAAAGGAGCTTGATCTTTCACTTGAGAAATTTTGCCAGATAAAGTGTTTTATTTTTTCATTGTGGTAAGAGAATATTTTTAAAAAAACCCACAAAATTCTAAATATTTTATCATTTTAATTAAGTTTATGAACTTCAAAAGGGGAAATCAAAAATGCATTCTTTTTTCCATAGATGGAAGTTGTTCGACCATATTATGTAGTAGGGGACCGAGGAAAATACACATATAGATTTGAAAATGGTGTTCAGTACTTTTGGCATGGATTTGCTACTTATGGGCTGTCAGCTGACTCAGATGGTGTAAGTTCTTGACTTAAACCTATTACATATACATATAATGATAATAAAAAAATATATATATTTTTTTAATCACGCTTCATCCCCAAAGGCTCGAAGCGCGGTGCAAAGTCAACCATATTAAAAAAGAAATAAAAAAAATCTATATTTTACCACATGGAAACACAGAACGTAACACTACAAAAGCTACAAACGAGCATAACCATTCAAAGTCTTTCATCCCATTCAACTATAAACAACACAAGCTAATATACATTCTAGGAGATAATAGCTAGCTGGAAAAGATGGTAGACAACATCACCCCCAGCAGATGTTTGCGAAATAGATGTGTTTTCAAATGGGTTTTGAAGTATGTCAGTGTCTGACTGTTTCCGAGAGCGACAGGAAGTGTGTTCTAAATTGTTGGGCCAGCAAATCCAAAAGTGCGCCTTCCGTAAGTCTCAAGGCGAAACGTGGTATAGAGAGTTTACCACTCTCGTTTTATAGGTGTTGTCTGCTGGTTACATAAGGCGACATCATAGAACACGTTATAGATAAACATTCACGCTGTATTAAAAAAAACAACAAAAAAAACATTCGAACAAACACATTAGGCTACGATTATGGTTTAATTTAATCTTTCAACGTTGGGCAAAACCCAGATTTATATATGTCAGAAATTTGAGGATGTAAATCTATGAAACAAATAAACATGACCACCTGCAACTGGCAATGACGTGTTCATAATGGCAATAATTTGGACTTGAAGTTTCTCTACTTTTTATCAACTAATATTTAAGCGAAAAGTTGACCGAGTATTTAATAATAACATATAAATGCAGCTTCAATTTACTTTTCAGAACTCAACCTACGTGATTGGCGCTCCTGGAATTTTTTCTTTTGAAGGTGAATGCATCAAATTTATTAAATAGTTGTTTTTTTTCCCTAAACGATGAACTTGTGAAACCCACACAATGACATTTAAATCTGCTCGTGGGGGAGGGGGAGTGTTTTACAATGACGTCACGTAATTAGAGATGGTAGAGTTATTGTCATGGCGGGCTATTTTATGAGGTTAGAGTAGGGTTACCTTAATTATGGTACACAACAGGGTATAAGTCATTCTACTATATGGTACCCAACAGAGGACAAGTACTTCTACCAAATGGTACCGAAAAAGGGGAAAAGTCCTTCTAACATATGGTACCCAACAGAGGACAAGTACTTCTACTATTTGGTACCCAACAAGGGACAAGTCCTTCTAATATATGGTACCCAACAGGGGACAAGTCCTTCTAATATATGGTACACAACTGGGACAAGTCATTCTACCATATAGTACCCAACAAAGGACAAGTCCTTCTACCATATGGTACCCAACATGGGACAAGTCCTTCAAATATATGGTACACAACTAGGACAAGTCCTTCTAACATATGGTACCCAACAAGTGAAAAGTCCTTCTAACATTTGGTACACAACCGAGATAAGTCCTTCTAATATATGGTACACAACCGGGACAAGTCCTTCTAATATATGGTACACAACCGGGAAAAGTCCTTCTATCATATGGTAGCCAACAGGGGACAAGTCCTTCTTTTCCAATTAAAATGAAATACGCCCCCCCCCCCACCCACCCACAATCTTAAAATTGTCCCTTTTTGAAAAAAAGGAGTTCAGTTTAAAATAATTTTTATACTTTTTCCAACAGGGGCAAAATCCTTCTTTTCCAATTAAAATGAAATACGCCCCCCCCCCCCAACCACACACAATCTTAAAATTGTCCCTTTTTGAAAAAAAGGAGTTCAGTTTAAAATAATTGTTATACTTTTCCGTACACATAAACACTATTTCTGCACCACTGTACCCAGGAACTCGCTAAAGCACTTTTATTCAGGGGCAGATTAAGGCTCACTAGTGCCCTAAGCACTTCTGAACCGGTCCATTTTAGTTGTTGACCCGTGCGACCAGATATACAAGTCAGGCTGCAGCGTTACACAAACTTGCTCATATGATAAAACCATATAGTAAACAAACTAAGCCAAGCTTAGGCTACAAAGAGCTCTTCAATAACATGATTGAATGTGTCAAGAGACAGCGCATTGCTGACAATCAAGACAAAAAAGTCATTACATTCAGTTTGTATCATATTTTTTTTTTTTTAAATCTTTTTCTTTCGAAATTTTGTGAAGCCCGCTTCGGCCCTGGTATCTTAAGCATTCTGCTTAGTCTGCTTACTGGTCAAAGCGGCTCTTGCGCCCTAAACGTCTGCTTACTGGTCAAAGTGGCCCTGGCTCTATTTACTTCTAAAACATGTGACCCTTAATAAAATACGCGTGAATTTCTAACAAGCCAAAGTTCAAATGCATCGACAGTTTTCAATTAAAACATCTGCTCATAATCTAAACATTAAGAGGATTTTTTTTTAAAAAGATAAACACTTAGTTGACCACGGAGTGGAATTGACTTGATGTTGAGTCAGTGAAAGCGACGATACTCACGCAATACAGTTTTAATAATATTAAACTATCGTATTTTTAAAGTTATCTCTTAAGAAACTTAGAACTTTTTTCTTTGAGTTAGAAGATTCATCACGACAAGCAGGGCTGAAAGTTAAATATCACAATTTATAAGGAGAGTGGACCGCGTACGCTTTAAACGCAGCGTCTTCAGTCGACCAGACGTCCCCCAGGCCGGGGGAGGGGGTGGGAGTTCCCGATGTGCTTCTGGTCTGGCGGCGGGGAGACCCGGTGTCGGCCCGTGTGGATGTGTGCCGGGGGGAGGAATTAAGAGCTCGCGCTGGACGAACCACCGTCGCCCTCTCCAATGTGACGTATGGACTCTACGAAGATTCCACGCTAGTAGCAGGGGGAAAAAAACTGGAAATGCTGTGCTGGGCGGAACACCTAGAATCTAGAAAGACTGCCCAATGCCTGGAGAATGAAGGGTTACACTATCAAAACCTCAAGAGGGAAACGCCTAGTATAAGATGGACAGACTATAATATGGAGACAGATCTAAAGCAGCCGGCAATCCAAGCATTGAAAAGAAAAGCGTCAATTAGGCCAGAGTGGAAGGAAGTGGTGAGGCAGGCCAATGGCGTACGCGGGTTGTGGTGCCACAGAGATCTGGAAAGTTTGTTTGAAATGTAGGTTAAGTGTCAGTAGTATTTTCTTTTCTTTAAAAAAATATTTGAATGTTAAGTTATTGGTTTCATTCGGAACGACAGTTGATATCACTACCTTTGTTTCAATTTGAAAGGTACACCTCTTAATGTTTGCATCTAACAAACTCTAGTTTAGACCCACAGATTGCTTAGAAGGCGGGCAGAGTTGGTTACCGACTTGGTTTACTGATTAACAAAGCTTTTTTAACCAAGTTCTTTTTTTTTTTCCTCGCACTGTTTTGCACTGAGCCAGGATTCATGAAGAGCATCAAACGTATTATTGACATGAGAGATAAATTAAAATATGAAAATCATGGCGAGGAAAATGTATCTACATTACAGTCGTTATTTATTCTGTTAAATATCACCGAGAAGTAGGAAGTAGCCGAGACGCGAAGGGGAATACATAGCTAGTCATTCTTTTGGTTATTATTTGTTGGACCATATATTTACTTGGATACCAAAAAGTATGCATGTAAGAGCCGTCACGTGATTATTCGGGCCCCTGTCACAGTTTGTTTTTGTTTTTGTTTGGTTTTTTTATTTTTTGTTTTTTTTAATTTTTTTTTTTGCTTGCTGCATGAAAAGTTGATTTTTCCCCTTCCAAATAACAACTTTTGGCCACTTAAATATCCGAGAGTATTTAACATTAAAGTAACGTCTGGGCATTGTGACGTTGCCTCTCTTTGGTTATGCACTGGTCACGGTTTATGACATCTGTCATCAGTAGTTTGGCCTAGTTAATCAAATTGAAGGACTTGGGATAACACTGAAGACATCTAAAACGACAGTGTGTCTGGGTTTTGTAAAAGGCCAATCTCATTCGAAATATATTGTATATATTTATTTGAAATGTTTGACTCACTCTCACGCGAGAAAGTGGATTTTTTTTCTCCTTTGCCCCTTTTCAACTCCCAGTGCAGCATAAACACTTAAACAATATCTTTCCTCGGCTTCCGGGCTATGGCTATCTTCCCTTAATCTTGCCGACCGGGCTATGGCTATCTCCCTTAACTCTTGCCGACCGGGCTATGGCTATCTTCCTTAACTTTTGCCGACCGGGCTATGGCTATCTTCCCTAACTCTTTCCGACCGGGCTATGGCTGTCTTCCTTAACTCTTTCCGACCGGGCTATGGCTATCTTCCTTAACACTTTCCGACCGGGCTATGGCTATCTTCCCTAACTCTTTCCGAGCAAGAAGTTACAAGTACCGGTACATGAAATACATCTCGTAGTCTATCCAATAGACCAGTGGTCAGAAAAATCATTAGTCAAAAGAGCTAAAAATCATCAGCAGGTTGGTTTAAAAATTTTGAGAGCCAAGTTTCTTTTCAAGAACCTGTCAAGAACCATGTCTTTTGGAGTCAAAACCGATTTGGGGCTGACTGGCCGAGCCACACTCAGGTTGGTAAAGAGCCGCATGCCGCTCGCGGGCCATGATTTTCCGACCACTGCAATAGATCATCTTTACAATTCCAAAACATTTCAAAATAGTGTATGTGCTAATGAGACGTGGGCTTTTGTTTCATTTATATTTTTCATAAATGCGTTTTCCATGTCCATTTAGGCAGTGTCCATGTAACGAACGTAAAATCCAAGAAGTCTGCTGAGGTCCCAGTTGAACTCAAGATCAATACGAAAACTGCCTACGCATACGCTGGTAAGAGAAGCGAACCTCTGACATTGTTGCAAGTTCGATTAAATTAAGACTATTTAAGTGATAGCATCTAAAAAAAACAAAAACATCAAATTATTTTAAATTTTTTTATTCAAGAAACCATTGGCCATAAATTGATCAATTTCATTTTAAAACTCTAATTTCATTAACTATTTCCAACACACCATTTTTATCTTTTCTAAGAGTACTCCCATTAATAACTCTACATTAAAATAAAACAGTGAACTTAAAAAAAGATATTATCATTACAGTAGTGCCGGTAAATTCAAAGATATAAATCTCAGCTTTTTAGTTCAGGAAACTGATTAAAATATTTGGTTTACTTCTAGGATATTCTGTCAAGGTGGGAAGATTCTGTGACGATGGCGTCCTTTGCTTTGCTACTGGTGCTCCTAATTTCAATCGTGTGGGAGAAGTAAGCAGCGCCGTTTTTTAAGTTTAAACAAAAAAATTAAATAAAAAGCATTTTCTAAATAAGATATAGATGCGGTAGGCATCAATTAAACTGTGGAATGATTAATTACGAAAACTAGATAGTGTTGCAGTTTTTAACTAGCGTACCAGTGTTAAATTAGTATGGCAGTTTTTCAGTTGGTATAGCAGAATTCAAGGATATGTTTAGTATTGTTTATACAGAGGTATTATTATTATTAGATAATTAATTACACGGGAGATAATTGCAATCTGAGAGTAACTGATCTGATGTCAGTGTTATACGACACACACACAACCCATATTGCATGGAGAAACTGCAGAAAGTCCAAAACTCAGCTGCTAGGCTAGTTCTAAAGACAAAAAAAAACGGGATCACGTCACTCCTCTACTCTACTCCCTTCATTGGCTCCCTATACAGGCACTCATTGACTACAAGTTGTCTGTTCTCTGTCACAACTTTTTCTCGGTTTTCTGCCCTTCCTATTTAACCGAACGTCTTTCTTTCTATTCACCCCTTCGACAGCTTCGCTCCTCCGCAGACACGCGTATTCTGTCCATTCGTAAGACACACACTAAAACATATGGTGAACGATCTTTCTATTTCTGCGCCCCCAAACAATGGAATTCTTTGCCACTACACATCCGCAATATACCAACCACCCAGACCCACAAAACTGCACTCAAAACACATCTCTTTAAACTATACTACCCTGACTGATTCCCCTCGTCTGACCGATAAATGATCTTGCTGGCTGCCGTCCATGGTTTGCCTTGTTAAAGTCCTGGGGTTCATGCTGTTCTTTATTTTTGTATTTATCTTTGTATTTTAATTCAATGTCATGATTATGTCTCTTTTGATAATAATATTTTTATGTTCAGCGCGGTGAGCCCAGCCCTATGCTGGGGTACCGCGCTATAAAAGACCATTAATTATTATTATTATTATTATTATATTTTCTTCATATGCCCATCATGTATCGTGGGTCAAATATGTTCAGCAAATGTTTTATTTTTTCACAAGTTAAAAGGTTAAAAAATGTTGGTCTTTTGAATTCTGACATAAATATAGACCTTTATTCAAACCCAAAGTAGATGTAATATGGGGAGGACTGCACTCAGGGTGCAGGGTAGTGGGGAGGGAGGGGGGAAGCATTAAAAAAAAGGCAATACAAAAATAGTGAGGGACTTTCGTTTTTAAATCATGTCATTACTTTGGTTCATTTGTTTACTCTTCATACCCTGATTAGAAATAGAATACATGGAATAAAAAAAAGATACATTGTTCTTAATTCAGGTCTTTATCTACAAATGGGAAAATGAAGATGAGAGATTTCTTGTTAAAGAATACATGATACATGGGCAACAGGTATTGAGTTTGATTTTTACAAATTTGATTCTTATAATCATTTTTGGCTCAAATTGTGGCTATAACATATAGCCATAAATTTGTATTGTACAAACATTTAACAAATGTATATTTACAAATCTTAAGACCACAGGGTAAACATAATCTTTCAATCTTGATAAAATAAATAAAATTAGGTTTATTGGGAAAGTTTCTTTTCTAGGCAGCTGACATTATTTAAGTAGTGAGCCATGTTGGCCCAACCTGTACTATGCATTATCATTTTTAAAAAAAACTTCATTTTATTATTAAAGATATAATATCAAATTTGGTCTCTAACAGAGGCTAACTTTTTATTATGTGTCTAAGGATTAGAGAATTAAAAAATTGCTTAATTTATACCTTCTTTTAAGATAGGTCAATATACTGAATATTAATTGTCAAACCATTTTTTTTTTTACACTCGGGGAAAAAAAATGGTACTTATTCATTGCAAATCAAGATGATATAGATTTGTTCAATAGATGTTTCTATTCATTTTGATTGGGTCTCTCTTTAAATCCCTGTTTTTGTCTAGGCCTGGTCAAACTTTGGCTACAGCCTTGGTGCAGTTGATGTAGATAAAGACGGATATGATGAGCTGCTGGTTGGTGCCCCATTTTTCACAGAAATTGAGGAAAAGTTACAGTCAGGCTTTGATCAAGGGAGAGTCTATGTTTTCTCTCGGAGTGCAACGCAGAAGGTTTTATTAAAAGAACATTTTTATTTACTAAACGTCATGTCAATCATTGGCGCCCGCAGGGGGGCAAGGGGGGGGGCACTTGCCCCCCCTCCTGGATTGATTGGATAAAAAAAATTTAGACAAAAATAGACAAAAAATGTATTAAAGTAAAGAGAAAATAAAGAGAAAATAACTAAGCGGATGTCCTGTCCGTTCGTTCACCATACAAATACGCCACAGTAAATTAAAACTACATTAAAACATTACTAAAAAAATTTTACACACAACCCACAAATTTTAAAGGATTTTTTTTGCCCCCCCCCCCCTAGAAAGTTTTCTGCGGGCGCCCATGTTAATGGACATCATTTTGTCGTAAAATTCCATGTTTAAAAAGTGTATGACAGGTAATGTAACCAATCTCTGTTTGAAGTATATGTACTCATTTCTAATAGCCCTGGTTTAATTTCAGAACTTTAAATTACTGCAAGAATCCTAAGACAAATATTATAAAATTAGTTCTATTAGAAGTCCACTTGTATGTTAGAAAGAGTATTTCTTATTTTTTAAACCCGCACAGCATTTGGTAATGCAAGTCTTTTTTCATAATTTTTCCTTTCATTTGCAGGACTTAACTTTAAAAACTACTCTCGATGGTTCTAAACAATTATTTTCACGCTTTGGGTCAGCCATTGGGAAAATAGGAGACATAAATTTAGATACGTTTCCTGGTGAGAAAATTTTAAAACGTATTGGATCATATTTTGAGTTTGAACATAAAGTTTCTCTTCAAAATTATTACATTTTAGTAGCAACAAAAATATGCAGTTTTTTTTTTTAAAATCTGTACCAAATACCTTATGTGTGAATAAACATTTAATGATTTTGTCTAAAAGAAAAGAGATAGTGATACAAATAAGTATTCTTATTTTAATTAAATTTGAAATTTTGACTTGTGAATTCTTTGCAATTGATGAGTGAATTTCATGTCAGCTATTCATGGATTGTAGATAGATCTTAAACTTAAATTTCTTTTCTCTACTGGTGTTAAAGAAATACTTTGTAAAAAGATATCAAATTCTTTTCTAGACATTGCGGTAGGTGCTCCAGGGGAAGATAATGGTGCAGGCTGTATTTATTTATATATGGGCACATCAGTTGGATTCAACAAAGTGTCATCTCAAAGACTTTCTGCTCGTGAAGTAAGCCTTCATATTTTTGTTTAGTTAAACAAACAAAAAAGCACATTGTCAGATTGTTATATTATAAACTTTAAAAAATTATAATTTTCCAGAAAAACACAAACAAATTTTAATTATCTGTACAAATAAAGCAATACAACTGAATAGGTATATTATATGTAATCATTTGAAAAGAGTTATTTACATTTATCATGATTAAAATGTGTTAAATTTTTCAATAAACATTTTGTTTGAAATTTTTATATTTTTACCAAGAATTGATATCCATTTGCACCATACACGTATATATATTTTATTATGAATGTTCTTTCAGTAATATAAATAATTAGTCATTGGTCATTGGGAATTCTGTTTAACTATCAAAATAATGAGAAACAATTAGACACAACACACACACAGCAACATATATTTTAGACAATGTCTTATCGAACCATGATTCAATATTTATAGATTCCAGTCCTTTTGAATGTACCAGTCAAAGGCTTTGGGTTTGCTTTTTCAAACAGTGAAATCCCCAGAACCAAAAATTATCCAATTTTTGCAGCTACCTCGGCCACAAGTGATACAGTTGCAATTTTTCAGTGCAGGTAACGCAGATATTGACAGTGTTGATATTTTGAACTCAAAAACTTTTTGATATGCTTCATATTGTGCGTATTATTTAGTATAACTTAAATTATTCAAAGCTATTCCTTGCAATTTAATCAATATAAAAATTTAATCGATGGATTTTTTAAAAACCTAATTAAAAAATCCAAACTAATTAACATTGGCTTTGTTTTAAAAAATTCAAATTTTATTACTTGTCTATCTCAGGCCAGTCGTTGATGTGAATGTTACAATGACAGCCGAACCCAACCCGGTTAATGCAGACTCGGCTTGTGAACTAGATGATAAAATTAAAGGACCATGTTTTCTGATTACTCTCTGCATAATACATTCATTTAGAGCAGAGAAAAGCCTCCCCTTAAGTATGTTTTAAATATGTAATTACAAAAAAAAAAACATTCTGCTTGACAGATGGCGCCATTAGAAGATGGACACCTACATCAATTTAGCAGCAATCTAAAAATTGATATTGCAAAGATAATCCTTATTAATCTGCTACAAATAAGGTTGAATTTTCTAAGAATTTCCTACTAATAACTTGAACAAAGGTCCACACTTAAATAGTTATGATTGAATGTAATATATTACATAAGCCTAACATCTGTGCACAATTATGAAATGTATTACATATTATTTTTAATTTTTACTCTTGAATATTTACTGGTTAAAATCTATGGATTAACAGTTATTTGTAACTTTTAAGTATGTTCTGCACATTCATCCCATACACATGATGAAAAATTGGTTTACTGACACCAATTATTGCAAATGAAATATTTTTTTTTTCTTTTTTCAAACATTTGTCATTCTTTTGTAATGGACTTGAGGTTGACATCACTAGTGATTATATAAAAATTAGTTTATATTTAATTATTCAAGATGAAAAAATGACCAAAGTTAAAGAAAAAATGAGAAATTTACTAAAAGATCTTATAAAATTTATCTACAAATAAATAAATTACATTTTTTAAATTAAATTATCTTTAGTTAGTTTTAGTTTTCTTGCATTTTTCATTGAAGATATCAATACTGGTAATAACAATGTTTCTTTTTTTTTTTTCAAATTAATGTTTTTTGTGTTATATATCTCTTTAAAGCAATTAACATTGACTTGTAATTTTTAAAAAAATATCTTTGATACCTATTAACTAGCACATGTCGTAATTTTGGTTAATTTCAAATTCTTAATTTTAACAGATTACAGTATAAGCTTAGATGGGGACACTCTGAAGTCACAATCATCAAAGCGGCTTAAACTTTTCCATGATTCTAAAGTAGTAGAGCCCTATAACATAAGTAGACTATTTGTTGAAGCTTCAAAATTAAGATGCATTGACTTTACTGCTGAATTAATTGAGGTATTAAACATATCTTTGTTAAAAAAATGTTGTTTAATGTTTAATATTTCAGTGTAACTAATCATTGATTGCAGAGAGTTTTATTCTAGTTGGTCAATATTTGTTTATGGGGTATGGCCAGGTAGAAAACATATATCTTTTTGGAGAAAAAGGGCAAATGAATAGATTTATATCATATTCGCATTCATATCATTTGTGGTTGTCATGGTTTGGCGAAGTAAACATAGATTGGTGGACGATACCATGAATTTAGAGAAAGTAAATTATTTAGAGTAAAAGTATAAATTTTATTTTAAAAACTAAATTATTGTGTATGTTTTAATAAGTCCTAATCAACTTGCTGAAATTAAGTTAAGAAACAATAAATATTATTTTGGAACCAACAGAGATTGGAAAAGTATGCGGGCCACCATGGGAAATCTAGGCCTACTCAGTTTTACAAAAAAATTGGACATACCCCATAGCCTTCTCGCAATACATGTCTTACCTCATAGAAATTAAAAGGAAAATAATTGAAAAAAAAAATATACTAGGCTGTTGCCAAAAATTATTTGTTGTTGCAAAAAAAAAAAAAAAACTCAAGGGTATAGGGCTGGGGTCCTCAAACCTTGTAAAAAAAAGGGGGGGGGGGGAAATAGTGTCCTCATACACTGTCTAGGGCCTGATTAGTGTCCCTCAGATACTGTCAGGGGCTGGACTATAATTTAAAAATATATGAATGAATTCCATGCACATGGTCCATATCTTATTTGTAGTGAAAAAGCAAAATAACAGACTTTAAATGAAGAAAAATTATATCTAACAACAAACTTAATAGTATTTTAAAGTAAAGTAAGGCTAATGTGATGATCAATATTCGGTACCCTTAAGATTGCCAGGTTTTGACAGATTTAGGACCGATGATGGGCCAGATCTGGGCTGCTATCTTTGTTTTGAGGAATCCCTTTTTATATATATCTATTTAGAGAAAACTATAAAAAAATTATTTTTAACTATAGTTTACTACGCCTGATTCACTGTGTGCCTATTTATAATTAATCAGAACCTGACACAATTTTAAAATATAAAAATTATATAATAAAGATCTTATTTTAAAATCTTTTCTTTAGGCTCAACTAAATGAGGATAGATTCACACCAGTTCAAATTGTGGCAACTTACAACTTGGATTCTGATATTGATCCTGTATTAGATGCTCTAAGACCAAACAAAGCCACTTTGATAGTGAGTTCATACATAAATAAATTCTTAGTTTTGTATTGTTTGCTTGTTTTCTTTTCCGGTTTAGTTACTAACAGGAGCATGATGTCAATCTGATATTTTTAGAGTGTCTAGATCCCTTTAACCAAGCCTTTTGTTTCAAAATTACATCAACAAAATGTTTTAATGGGCACAGGCAACTTTAAAAAATTCAGTTTGAATGGATTATAAAATGAAATAGAGAAAGAAAAAGCAAATCATGTAATTATCCTTATTTTTTTTTTGCTTGAAACGAGAAATGAAAAAATATTCCAATTCATTTTGTTTTAAACAAGAATAATTTTTTGGTCAAGTTTCTGCATGCAAGGAAGGAGCAAATAAATGATGAAGAAAATTTATTAAGATTTTTAATTTTTTTTTCTTTTCTTTGATCAGGTTCTTTTCCAAAACAAATGTGGCCCAGATAAAAAGTGTGAGACTGATCTAAAAGTCAGTGCAATAGCAGTACACAAACCACCTTGGCAGAGTATTGTTGTTAATTACACCAAGGTTTGAAAGAAAATCAATGTACAATTAGTAATAATGTTTAAACTTAAAATATTTATTTTTGCAATTTGTTGTGGGGCTTTTTTAGATAGTAGAAGTAGAACATTTCATTTATGCAAAATAAATTAAAACTAAGGCTTAAACATGTGTAGTTTTTTTTACACCAGTTCAATGTATTTTTATTTTGAGAAAAAATACCATGTGGCTCCAAGACCAAGTGTTACGAAAAAAGAGTTAATTTCTCATTTTCTGTAATACTTAATGAAATCTACTTCCTTATGTTGTAGTGAGAGTGAAAGGATAGCCCATGACCCAGTTCTGAGAACCAGAAAAAAGATGTGAAAAAAAAAGATGTAAAAAGTTCCTTTCTAAAGCATTTCTTTCAGTCAGTACTATTAATACAAAACATCTGCAGTTGGCGTGAGAGTGGTTTTGAATAGGAAGCAGAAAGCACCGGAAGCAAAATAAATATAACAGATAATAAGGCTACATTTAAAAAAAGGACAAAGCATTATTATTTCTTAAAGTAACTCCACACACCCCCCGCCCCTCCCCAACATCATTATGAAGGATAAATGTGTTATAACTATGATTAGATATAGAACAATGAAAATGTAAAGGGCTTAAGAGACTCTTTGACTTTGTTTGATTTATTATAGGAATTTGAGATAAAGATTGATCTACAAAATACAAAAGAGACAGCCTACTGGACAGTAGTAACAGTGGAGGTGAACTCAACAATTTTATTCAATAAGCCAAAATCATATGCAAACTGCGCATCTAGACTACCATTAAACACTGGACCATCCAATTCTCCAAGCAAGCCTATTGACCAAGCAGCTTTGACTTCAGTAGAAGAGACGGTTGTAAGTTATCCACTTAATCCTGTCTCAATAAATATGCATTATGAAAAATAAAATAATTATGCTCTATGAATCTTGCTTTTCATAATGGGCTATATTTCTAAAAAGTTTGAAGAATATTTTTATATTGTATTTTAATTCCACCACTGAGATCATTTCTAAGATTACAAAAATATGTACAACCATGAGGAATTTAATATGTGGCACACCTCCCTAATTGTGTTTTATTATTAAAGGTTTATTTTTATTGTTTCTTTTTACTAAAGCCTTTAATGCACAAAAATCACAATGAAATTAAAATTTTTGTAGAAAATTTTTTAATAATTGAAATTTTAATACTTTATTTAAAATGTATCTTTCATTTTTGAATACTTCCAATTAGAAAATAAAGTTATTAAACTTCAACGAATTTTGGAAATAAATGCTACAATGATAAGTTATAGGCTATTGTTCTTTTTTTTTTTTTACATTTTATTTTTAAAATTAACCGAATCAATTTTATCAACTCATGTATGGTATAGTTTTGCCTCATAACTTTTCTTCATTAAAGGTGACCTGCAACTTTTTCAAACCCATTGAGAAGGATGGCACCATAAGTTTTACTGTTGCTTTTGATATTGACTCATTTGATTTGAGCAAGAAAATATTGGAGATTAAAGTGGATGCTATGCCAAGGGATAATGTCAACAATCCTGAAATTTCACCAGATGACAATAAAGCTACTGTATTTTCTGATGTATTTATCATTGCAAATCTCTCAATAGGCAGGTAAAAAAAAGTTTTTGATATAGTTTAATATAGATTTAAATGTAAACAAATCCTTAATGCAAAATAAAATGTCAGACATTTCTGTTCACATTAAATGTGAGTTATAACAAATTATTTTTAACTTAAAACATTTAAAGCATTAAGTATACATTAAATCAATTATAATGATAGTATTTCATGAAGAACTAGTGATGTTAAAAACTGTATTTCAAATTTTAAATACTTTTTGATAAATATTGTAGAAATCCTAATATTAATACATGAACAATCTAAATAATAAATGAATTCATTCTTTAGCTCCTCCTCACCAGTTGACCATACAGTCCAAACAGCCAAAAGAATAGCACTGAATCCTGATATAGACCCACTGAGAAATAGTCGAGAGACAAAGCCAATGAATATTACACACAAAATCCTTGTGAATAATTTGGGCCCTAGTTTTCTTCCAAGTACCACCATAAATGTTAGTGTCCCTATTTATTTAAAGGATGAGTCGCGGCTGGTATTAAAAGCTGATGTCAAGGTATTTATTATTAATAATTTATTTTTTCTTGTTTACATATTTATCTATATTCTGCTGCTATAATTATTAGTCAAATTATCTGTGTTTATGAAATATTTATAAATAAATTTCTGGCTCATTTCTTATGACTATAGTTTACGGAAAACTTATAAAATAAAGAATATAGCTATCATATGCCAGGCACCTAAATGGTAGGTAATTGTGTAGTAATTGTGATAGCTTAAAAATTCACAATCCACTTTATGAAGACTACCTGGATATACCAGAATTATAAATATCATTTTGACTTCTAGCCAAATTTTCTACAAAATTGCTAAACGAGTTTGTTCCTTCTGCAAGACTTGCCAACTTTCCCCCATCCATTCAGCTCACTCCTTAATTCCAATAGTCATGCCATCCAAGTCTTTCACCCTTACCAGCTTCACTCTTACCATGTTCACCAGCACCCTTCGAGCTACATCTGGAGAATCCTAGATCTGCGTGAGCTTTTCAGATATATTTATTCTAAAATCCTGGTTGGTGCAATGAGAATCAACAAAAACACGATTGTAAAAAAAAAAAAAGCTACAGTTAAAGGTTTCCAAACTGAAATTCAAAACAAAAAAAATAATAACAACGCTTGGTTAATTAGAGGTTATATAAAGTAATAGTTGTTAGCAATGGTCTGAAAAGTTCCCAATAAATCTACCAGCACTAAACTCTTTTGAAATGTTGGTAATAAATATAATCGCATGGCCTATCAGGGACGATCCTGGAATGGCAGTCTTGGTTGCACCTCTTATTCAGACTTCTCACAGGAGAACCTTGACTCCTGGTTAAATGTAGCCTTCCGTTATGTTCCTTTTGTTGCAAGGGTTTTATTTCACGTATCTTCTGCCTGTTTGACTCCTTCATGCACTTCTGTTTCAGATGTCTACGGGGGATGGCCATGTGACCCACTGTATTGAGTCCAAGGTAGTTGTGGGTCCTATTATACAGTCAACCACTACAACACTATCAACTAGTAGCCATCAACATGGCACAACTTATACAAGTCAAACTAGTGATGACCCAGGTTTGGCTGTTGTTGACTTCAACATGTTTTTTCTTTTCTCCATTTTTTTAAACTTTAAATTGATTTATTTAATTAATTTTCATCTTGTGTATTGCCTTAGCAAACAGAAGTGTAAAAGGTCATAGTTTAACTTTTTCAGGTTTATGAAATGTCGTTATCAAAATGTCATAGTAAGCTAAAGATTTTTATCTCCATTAAAAAATAATTAAAATGAATATTATTATTTTTAAAGTCTTTCTTTCCAATTGCTAATCCTTGGGGTTTGTTAGTAATTTTTTTTAGCTTAATTTTGTTGATGTCACACGTGACCCTCTCACTCAGTTGATCATGGATGACCGCGTCTGCTTATTTCAGAGAATAACGGGGAAGATGTCTCAGATGAGAGCTGTAGGATTTTGGGGAAGGGTAGTTCAGAAAGGGTTAAAATATATTACAGACTTGGAACAATGGATCTTTCATGTTCAGGGTTTTAAAACACAACAGTCATTGAATTATATTTTGTTATTTTATGCCAAGGTAACGAGTTAAGTCGCTTTTACCAGGACTTTTTACGCATTCATTGTTGTTGTTGTTTTTTTTTAAAATCTTATTAGCTGATAATTTACAGATTAAAATGTGAATACTAAAAAGTACAAAATAAAAAAGTAAAAGTAAGATGAGTTTAAACATACTAAAAAATTGAAAATAATTTCAAATACATTAAATACATTACGCAAAAAAAGTATGTGCAGAAAAAAAGATATTCAATTTTTTTTTAACATTTCTTTTGGATCCTTTGGCTTCATACAGTGTCTTACGACCCTTCCGCAGAGAGGAAGTATTTTTAAAGGGTTTTTTTAAAAATTAACTTTTTTTAAATTTAATTCCAAAAAAATCATTTATGCTCAAATATTTTTTTATTTCATAACTGTTTAAGAACTTTCAACAAAATCTGAAACAACTACATCAGAAGAAATTTCGATAGTCAATAGAAAGAGAAGAGAAGTGCCAGCAGAGAAGGAGAAAACTTACATTGTGGTTAGATTTAAATCTTTTTTCTCATCTTTTTAAATAGATATTAGTTTCTATACTTTTTTTAACTTGTGTACTATTGCAGTTAAAATATAATTTTATATTTGTTTCTTAAATTTGTTTGAATTCTTTTATTTATTTTTATTAATGCAATCATATAAGTATAATCTAACTAAAAAATTGAAGAAATTATTTGTCTCTGAATTATAGAAAATTAATGTTGAAATCAAGGATGCTTAAAATTTAAAATGCTACAATACCTGACGTCATTTTGATAATTTTGTTTTTAGTTCAATTGATACTGAAAAAAAAACAGTGGAAGTTTAAAACATTTAAATTTAATAAAGACTTATGATCTACACCTATATTTAAATTTGAAAATAACATAATATAATTAATAATAACATATATTCTAGCTAAGCTTGGATTTTTTTTATTATTATTATTATTTTATTTATATTTTTTTTATTTTTTAAATATAGAGTTGTGATGATGATCCAAATCGATGCCAAGTCTATGCTTGTGACCTGAATGCAGTAATCCAACCAAAAGGATATGCAGAAATTAATGTTTCAATGATTTTAGATTCATCAAATATTCCTATTCCACAGGTATTTTTGTTCCATTTAAATTGATTTTTTTTTTTAAATATTCCATAACAAATTTAAATAATTTTTTATGAGATTTTGAATACCGTTTTTATTAGTTACTTATCATCTTTTTCTATAAGGATATGAACATAATGCTTTTTGTGACCAAAGTCCAAGTAAAAGAACCTTCTCATCCACTATTCAAACCCTGGGATAAACCAAGCGAGCAACAGGTTTGATAAAACTCCTTTACCATTTCTTACTTTTTTTACCTCCTGTTCTTGAGTTTCTAGCCTAAAAAATATGAATAAGAATTGAACACACAGAAAATTACATATAATTTTATTTTTAAGTTGATAAAAGTTAACACATTAAATGCAGCTCGATCTATCAAATTTTGTATTGCAAACATTTAATAAAAGTAATTAAAAGTCATTATTAGCATAAAATGTATGTGTAAAAACATAAAAATAACAGAACTGAAATGAAATGCATCTTAATTCATTACAAAGTACTAGCATCATATAGTAACTTTTAGTAGTTTATAAATAGGATCTAAATCATTAAATAGTTATTTCTCAAACGAATACATATAAGATTAGCCACTACTATAGATTACCTTAGCAAGCTTTGATATATAATATTTATTTTAACTTATCTATAAATTAAGAGATAAATTATAGCCTTGGGGAAATTAATTTGAATAAAAAAGTAGTTAAAAGAAAGTTTCTCCATGGATTTTGTTTCTTCATTGTCAACCTATCGTCAAGAGTCTGCAGATATGGTGGCAAGCCAAAATATCAAAGAACATCAAATACAAATGTAAATAGACTACATTATTCTCTTTTCAGACTATTACACCTTTCCATTTAGTTGAATCTGGAGGGAAAATTAACATTTGGATAATAATAGGATGTGCTATTGCTGGCCTAATACTTATAATAATCATAGTTATTGTTCTCTGGAAGGTGAGTAAGCCTGAAGAGTTAGTATGTTATTCAATCAGCCTTTATTTTCTTTATTAGAAATCCATCTCATCAAAACTATCTTTATGACATTTATAACAAGAGCAGTTATATATATATTTTTTTTCTATTTGCTCCATCATCATTGACTTAAGCGCGATTATTGCCCTAGGTAATAGTGTGTATTTGTTTAAAAATTCAGTTCTCATGTCATTAACTGATGAGTTTATTCCTGTTTTATGTTTGCTATATTTTCCCAGCATTAAAAATATGTCTTTAGTATTCCCAATAACAAATATTAAAGGAATGCTTAATTTACTCTTCGTGAGGAATTTGATGCTGCATATGACTTAATAAAACTAAATATAGGCCTATTATAATTATGCTAGGATGGGAAAATAAATTTTGATACTTAGTCATCATTTTATGACTCACCAACTCACAGGGCCTCCCTTACCTTATCAAAACAAAATCAAAACCTTGCCTCTGAGTACTAAATTGTTGTGATTTCATCTATGATCTAAATCAGGGGTCTTCAAATTACGGCCCTCAAGGCCATTTCATCCGACCCGCCGATGGTACTTAAATTTGCTTGATTACCCACAGAGAAGGAAAACTTGTTGGATTTTACTGCTGCTAACCTGATGTTGAGTTTCTGAAACTAAAGAACTTTGCCGCTGGTATGGCGTCAGTGTTTGGAACAACTTATGTATATAAGCAAACATTTTAAAAAAATGAGGTTGTGAAGTCATTCAATACATTGAACGAGAATGACTGATAAACATTTGAAAACAATTCCATTGATTGGATGCAGCAATATGAAACTAAACATTGATTAAATCTTGAAAGCCAAACGTCAGTTTCATAAATCTCACTAAACTTTTTTGCTGATTAGTTTGTGATGTGCGCACCAGGTCTGATGTAACTAGCTTTTTCTAATGTCGCCTTATTTCATAACTTTTTTAAAGAAAATAAATATGTTGGCTGTCTTTGTTTTTTGTACATTACATGCCACTCACCCATGATTAACATGGAACACAAAACTTAGTTTTTCGCCTTTTTTTCCCCAGAGCTTTCATTCTGGCTTGCAAATATTATCAGAATTATTATCCGATCTGCGCTCGTCATTTTTTTTCCGTTATCCAGCCCAAAAAAGTTTGGAGACCCCAGATCTAAATTAAAGTATTTAACTAATTTGTCCAATGCTGATTCCAACACTTATTTAATCAATGTTTAGTAATGTTTCAAAAATTTACTTTCAGCTTGGATTTTTCAAAAGAAAGAAGCACCAAGAAGTGGAGAAATGGAGGAGGGAAAGCAAAAGAAGATCTAAAAAAGGTTATACAAAGGCGTCCACTGAAGAAAAGGGTGTGGAGGGTGCCCCGGATGGGGGTGGAGTCGAAATTTAAAGACGCATCGACTATGTCAACAGATAATCTTTAAAACTGTTATAAGTTGACAATTTTAATTGCAGCCTTGCCTTTTTATATGTTTATGTAACAAATCCAATTCCTGTTTGATTGCGAATTATATGAGCTAATATATTTACAATATTTTACCATTATTTTAATCTTTTTTTTTACATTTATATTTATTGAACACTTAAAAATAGCTGTTGTTAATAACAAAGTATGATTCTAATGTTCACTAGTTTTTAACAACATTTTTTAAACATTTGATGGGTGGAATGATTATGAAACTTTTATATGATTTGAAATAGGTAATTAGGCACACTGAGGTTGTAATTATGTTTCTCTTCTCTGAGGCTTTTCTTAGGAGTTGCCATTCAAATAAGTTTTCTTCAAATGCAAAAATAATAAGCAATTAATTAAACAAGTATAAAAAATGATTGAAACATGTTTTGTCTACATCTAATAACATAATTTGATTTATATTATATCTAAGCAAGAATAGTTATGTATATCTAATAACATAATTTGATTTATATCTAAGCAAGAATAGTTATGTATATCTAATAACATAATTTGAATGTAAAATGAACCTTTTTTTATCACTTGATATCCGTTTAATGTTTGTACCTGTATTGAAATTTGCAATAATTCAGATTTTTGTTTTTTGTTCTCTTGTTTATTCTTCTACTAATTGTGTGCCTTGAGCTTACTTTTTAATATTTGTAATCGGTTACAGAATTATGTTTCACAAAATAAATGCAATTTAGCTAACACTAAGAGAAGATTAGACTTGAAAATTATGTTTTTTAGAATAAAATGAGAAATGTTAAAAACTGCTGTTTGTTTTCATAGGTATAGATAGTTGTAGGCTGACCTGAAAAACAAGTTTTCCACACATACTTTGATGTGCTGTTTAACAGACAAAGTCATCACTTTAACAAATGAAATAAATATCTCCATTCAGCATGTGAAATCAGCAGCACCAATGTAGAGATCTACCAACTTGAGCGCAAAGAACACATTTTTAATGTTATATTTCCATTGTCCTCTATGGATCAGAGTGCTGGAAGACCAACTGCTTTTGACAGATCTGTATAATCTCTTGGCTTAAGACAATCTCTTAGAAGAAAATAGAAGGAAGTGTTACAAGTCTTTCTAGAACTGTTTCAGTCACGTCTATATAATGAAAACAAGATTTCTTACAAGGATAGCACCCAAGTCCATCATCCCAGTGAAAACTAATCCATGAAACTTCCAAAGAGTTCTGATGAATAACAGTATTGCAGAATACAAACCTAACAAGCCAGACAGCTGCATCTTAATGAAATAGTAAGCCTTCATTAGCAAAAGCAATAAAGACTGCAAAGAATAAAATCACAATTTAGCTCAGCACAGGAAGTTAATTCAGTTATAGCTTGGCATGTGCTACAAACACCATTTGGCATATAACAACAAAGTAAATGAAGTTTTATTTAAGTAGCCTACTTAGCACTTTACATTGAACTTATTTTGAAATTAAGCTTTATAAGGAACAAAAACACAAATATACATAAAGTATTAATTCATATTTTTAATTTTCATTGTAGTTCAATATATGTCCATGACAAAATAAACATTTTCAATATTGTACACATACATAATTGATTTATATTTTAAAAAATGACAAGAATTTTGGAACATAGACAATTTAACTTAGAATAATATTACAGCATGAGAATATTCTATTATAAGATTCTATTATAAGAGCTGTAACTTTGAAATACATAGTAACCATGGAAAGCAATTAAGTGAGCTCTTTCTGGTATTTTTTTTTTACAATAATTTAAAACTGAGGTTTTTCTGGTTAGGGCCTTTTGCTCCAGTAAATAACCTTTTCTAGCCAAATACTTTGTTTACCCTTAAAGCACATTTCTCCTGCATTGTTCTTAGTTTATAATTCATTTTGCAAACATCATTTATTTTATAAAGTAAATAATATTTCAATGTCTTACATAAGTTGTCATTTGGCCATCATATTAATTTAGATTTAATAGATTGTGCTGTTTCTAAAAAAACATATTGGTCTTGTCAGTTTTAAAAAGCAAAATATATTAAACCAACATGGAATGGGCTTGAGTCATTGGTTTATTTTATTTTTCACCCTTCTGGCACACCCTCACTGGATGTATGGAAAAAGAATGTGCAACAATGATTTTAGACATAAGAGTAAATCAGCAAGAAAAGTGTAGACATGCCATGGCTACTGACTTACATGTCAGAAGATAAACTGTAAAAAAAAAAGTGCAGATGATAGATGAGAGAAATGTAAAAGGGAAAAACTTGAAGTCTCATTATATTGTCAGGACAACACATAAGCATAATATGAAGACAAATTATGTGATTGCCCAGCGTAATTTTTAGAGATGCTTCTGTTGAACAAAAAAACAACAATTATATATTCATATTTAACAAAAATGACAAGTACAACCATCTTGTAAATAAAATAACAAGATGTTGAAAACATCCCTTTAGTTCCACAAGAGAAAATAACTTTGTCAGAAGAAAATATTGAACAACAATAAAAAAAATTTAATGAAGAAAGGAAACTATATAATGAACTGTCGGTTTACAACACAAGCATAAAATAAGCAATGGTCAAACATTTTCTCAGTATGAGAAACAATATGGCATGTTTAAGTCCTTTATACACTGGTGCCAATCAGATCAAATAAAAGCAGAGAAATCAAGTTGCCTGCAAGCACAATTGTTATATTAGTTATTTAAAAGTCAATAGAAAACAAAAATCGTGGAAAAGCACATCAATTTATGTAGGGTTATCATCAGGATTTTTACATAAAATTTCAAAAATTCTTTTGCACACATTTTGAGCATAACCTGCCAACATTTTTTTAAAAAGTCAATTAACACAAAGGTAGTGTATTTGTGAATATGTTAAATCAAGGGGAACACCTCGGTTAGCAATAGCTGGAGGTATCCTACAAATATACAGGAAGCATGTTCAAGACAACTTATTACTTCACAACACATCCAAATGGTCTTAGTAACAAAATATGATTTGCTGATGTTCTTTTAGACCTTTTTTGAAAAAAATTAAATTTTAAATCAACGAATCAATCAGCATCATATACATGTATTAAAAATATTTTTTAAATTAAATTATTCCAATGATCCATCAAAATTTTCAGCAGTTCAAAAGTCCCACACCATTATTTAACTTTGCGTTTTTTGTAAAATTCTCTGTTATTCTAAGTGTTTGAGTCAAGCCTTCATGAAAGGTAAGTGATAGCCTTTGCAGATTTAAAACACATACATTTTCAGTATACATAGTCTGAAAAATTAGAATGGTGAAATCATGAAACAGTAAACAATAGATGTTTTGCTTTATTTAGACTTGTTCAATTCAATTAAAATTTGCATCTGCATTTAACCATAAATTAGTATGTTGGCAGATTGGTTAAAATAAGATTTCAGCACAAAAATGTAACTGAGTAGCAGACAAGCACATCCAGCTTGTATGTTTTTTCAAGGATAAACAACCTCCAGGAATGAATCTTTAGCAACTCACAAAAAATTCAATATGGAGCAGATAAACTTTAAGTGTAGTATTGTTGTCAAGGCAATTCTCAACATTACTTTTGGCAACTTGTGCATGCTTTCTATCCCAAAGTGTGTAAATCTTCTCCTAGAATATCTGTGGATTAAGTATTTACCATCAGGTCGAGATCTTGTTCAACATGTATTCCAGAATTGACAAGTGTTCATGTTACTGGAAAATTATATTTTAATAATAAACAGACAACCATATTACCTTGAGTTTGAGATATTGTTAAATTATGGGCCTTTTAGAATGTAATGAATATATAAGTGGTAACAGCTATATAAGTACAAGCTCCCTTTATGGTAGGGGGGTCATTTTCTGTCAAAAAACCTCCCTAAATCTATCAGACTTTGAGCAATTAACTTTCTTTACTAAAAAACCCACATAAATATACACTGAAGATAACATAAACTGAGCATGAATGAGTATTAAATAAAACAACTTATTTTAAAGAATATTATTAAACAGAATCAAAATTATTTACATTATATTTTATTACAAGGATCACATCTTTGTAATTTAATACCATAGATGGTAAGATTTATTAATTAAATACTTTTTTAAATCCATCCATAACAAACTGAATTTTAAATAAATAAATTGAAAGTTATTTGATTTGTTAACACCAGTAATTTCAAATCATAAAGGTTTCTTTAAAATATTAGTAAATTTCATCAATTATAAATATATGAATTTAATTCAGAATTTTAAAATATACATTATCAGAAGTGAGTAGACTACCATGACCATGACATAAAAGAAAAAGTCTTTTTTGTAAGAGATTATACTTTTCCCAAGCATATTCTAAAGTATAGTCAAGAATTATAAGAATAATTTTTCTTAACATATGTAATAATACATGAACCATAGCAATTTTGAATATGTTTTCTGTTTAATGATGTATTTCTAGGGATTAAAAAAAATGAAAAAAAGTTAGACCATTAAAAAATGTTTATTCTACTTCCATTATGGTAACTTTAGTAAAAAAAAAAGTTTTACTTCTATTACTTTGTTCTTGTCCATTAGTTTGTATAATACAGCATATACAACTTTAATACTATGAAAGGTATAAAACAAATAGTTAAAAAAAAATGTTTTTACTTCTATGACTTTGTTCTTTTAGTTGGTATATTACAGCATAGATAATTTTAATACTATGAAAGGTATAAAACAAAACAGTTTCGATTAGACTTACCCAATATTATTCATCATAAATTATATAAGCAATGACCTACCATTACAGTGTTAGTTTTACTGAGCAGCCATATTTTAAATGTAAAGATTCTAAAAGCATTATATTTATACAAAATGTTTTGAGCAACTATTAAATTTTATGTAAAACAAATAAGCTCATTTTATATTCACCAATTTTATTAATTTTAAGTTTTAATTATAAGTATTAAAATAGTAAAATGATATTCATTTTTTTTTACTTTTGTTAAAGAAAATTGGTAAAATAATTATTTCTGATCTGTTTTGTCAGACTGTTCTGTTTTGAAAAAAAAAAAGTGATATAATTTTGTTTATTAAAATATACAGGAAACCCTTTATTGGTGGTCAGGACTGCATGGTACAATGTATTAACAGATTTAAGTATAAAATTTGTGCAACTAAGACACAGTGATAGTCTAATAATGGTAAAAAGCTAATGGCCAAAATACATTTAAAATATAAATTGTAAAGTAATTTCAACAAATATTTTAAATGATTAAACTGCAGATTTTAGACATGTTTAAAATGCATTAATTATCATTTAAGCTTTGAAAACAAAATATAGATGTAAATAAAAAATTAAAAAAATTAGTTACCATCAGTAGGAAAACGTACACATACAAAAGTTTCAATGACATCTGTTATCTCTCAGTTTTATATCTTCGAATATTTTGTCACAAAAAACTTGTTTCAAGTGTTGAGTATTTGCTCCTTTTAAAACTTTAGTACACATTGAGGCTCTCACAACGGTATGTCTATAATAATAATAATAATAATAAATACTGACTTGATGTTTATTCCAATTAAGTCATACAAATGTAGAAAATGGACAAGCATTAAATGCTTCACCTGTAAAGTTCATGTATTAACAATGGACTTCTTAATGAATTATTACAGCAACATATGAAGACAAAAAGCATGAATTCTTGGACAGTTGCAAAAATCCACATGTTAAAACATTTTTCTTACAAGTAAGTCTGAAAGGAAGTATTATTACAGTAGCAGATTTTAATTCTTCTATTTTAATATAATAAATTTCAGATATTAATGTGGTGAACTTTATATGTTAATGCAGGAAGTCCAGGAAGCTTAACATTAACAGGTTAACAAGAAGATGAGGTATGAAAAGTTGATGGGTCACAATGTTTATGATCAGAAGTGTCTTACATATCATTAAGTTATGGCTTATATGATTGGCTCAATAGAAACAATTTCTCTAATATACAACCACTAACGTCATTCACCAATACACATTCACCAAAACACAATCATGTTTGCAATGTAAATTAATATTTATTTAATAAAAATTGTTAGCTAATTTCATATGGGACTAAAATTTTAGCTCTAGGTCTAATCCTAATTTGATTCTACTTCCAATGAATTCTTAATTATACAGAGAAAGTAAGTAATGCTAATCATTGCAATAGTTGAACTTCAATAAGGTAAAGAGAATTTTTAATACCCTAAGCTTGAGCATCACTCAGAGCAAGAGAGAAAATGAATTTTCCCATACATTCTGATTTTATTCAGTCACCTCTTTAAAAATCAAATTAAAGAGCTCCTATTTACCTTTTATTATCTCATACATGATGAATGACTATCATTTTCAAATGATTTTAGACCCAAAGCAATAATTATCCAACTTTTTGTCTAAACAGAGCAGCCCTGATTTTTACAGTCACTTTAGCAAAAATTTTTGTTTTATTTATCTTTAAAATATGACCACATAACTACCCAGATTGTCATGTGACCTATTTGTGAGTCAACCAAAATTACCCACTTTGACAACCCAAAATTAAGAGGTCCAACTAGCCACTGGTATGACCAGTATATGAGTACATGCATTAAACCTTATTTTTTTAAATTTTACGGTAGCAAAGATAAAGTAGAAATATTATCAGAATAAGTAGTAGCACTCTTTTGTCTCTGTTTAATATGAGTCTCACACTGTGTTGATGCTAATTTTACTAGTGTTACCTACATGTTTTTTTTTAAAAATATGCTAATAATTGAAAAAAATTATACCCTATAATATAAATGTAGAAAAATAATAGTAGTCAACCAGATGATTTTTTTTTAAACACTGAATTATCTGAAATCTTTTTTTTAATACAGTCGTACCCACTATCTCGACCTTGGTTAACTCGCCAACCCTGTTATGTCGACGTTTTTGAAGTGGAACCACCAAATTCTCTCTTTGTCTTAGCATTTGCTCCTCGGTTATTTCGATTCTTTATATCGCTGAACCCTGATATCTCGAGCACAAAAGAAGGCCAAATTTGACGCTTAACCTCGGTTATCTTGATCCCCAAGACCAATCCCAGGCTTCTGAAAATTATATACAACAGAAACATGCCTATTTCAAACTGTAGTAATTGAAATGAAATGACAATATCATTGTGTGCACAATTAACTTGACACAGCAACAAGCGAGAAGCAAGATGCTATCAAACAAAAGGTCGCAGTACCTGTTCTATTTATAGAAAACCCGCTTGTCGCAAATAGGATTTCATGCATTCTTACACATTGATTTTTTTTTAAAAACCAGAATCTGAAATTTGAATGAACTGAACTGGCGAATCTGGAGCAAGAAAATTAAAAACCCGCGAATCCGGAGCTGAAAAATATTTAGCCTCACGAATCCGAAATTCCAGGACAATTCAGAAAAGTGGCACCCCACATATGCCTTGTGTTGTTAGCAAACATGTATGTACATTTTATAGCATGCCGATCGCTTCATCAAACAAATCACGGTAGCGCTGTTGTGTAAAAAAAAGAGCTCCAAAAACAAGTGCATGTATATTCTCATTTATAAACACACTTCTTGCACATAAAGAGATTTCAAGCATATATTAATAAATTGCTGTCATTTTGTTTTTCGCTTATTTTGATCATCAATTATCTCTGCGCTTTTTGGCAAACCCCAAGGCCGTCGACATAACCAGGTTCTACTATACTGTTAAAACTATTGAATCTTTAAAATACTGCATGTGATGGATATAACAAAATAATTCAAAATATATTATTTTTCATCTTTGAATGTATAATATTAAAAAATAGCTAATAATAAACAATTTAAATGTAACCAAAGGTGACCACTGTTCTAGGGTCTTACAACTTATTTATATTTGTATTTACATCTAGTGCAAAGACTTGACTTGTTATATCTCACTAAACAATACTTATACACAACACCACGCAAATACAAACTTTATATTAATTTCATTTTCAACTCATCCAATTTCAATAAATTAATTAATATGACTGCTTACATTTAAAAATCTTTCTAATCTCCAACATTCGGCAAAGCCAATGTTACAAAATAATATCTTTCAAAATCAACTTCCTTGTCAAATGACACATTTCTCTTACCAAGTTATGATTCAACAAGATTTCATCTTCATTCGATACAAAATATTCAGATTTGGCTCTAAAAACCTTCTCTTAGAGAAATACTGTATGAACCCAAAGGGGTTCCAAGACTTGCTGAATGAAATAAATCATTGTCCATTTCACAGATAAGTCAGTCCTAACAATACAAATAAAGCCTATGAATGCCTACTGCTTATATGTATATGATTATAATTTTCTGGGTTCTTTTGTGATCTGGTCTTACATTCAGCACTAGCCTTACAGATATATGGTAGACAAAAATAGAGGTATGCATGCCCATATAAACTAAAAGAACCTCTTGGACAGGAATATGTCATGATATCTATCTTCTGCTTTGAGGCCATGTCTGGGGAATACATTGAGGCAATGACCTGTTGGTCTGTATCAGCCAGGCCTTGGGCTAGAAGTTCTCTTGCAGTGTTTCTGTATGCTGTGATAAACTCTGATATTACCTGGATTCGTTTAAAAGTAAAGACAATTAAAAGATGAATTCTCACAATGCAGTAACCTGCTAATGTGTTAAGAATCAGATATCAGATAAAGTGATAACATTAAAAATTTCATGCAGCGGGCAAGATACAAATAAAAGGAGGCTTTTCAGAAAATTTAATTTAAAAAATGTCAAATTAAATGTTTATATTTTTATTATTTTTAAACTTCAAGACTTAGCTATATAATTTCTTATATTTATATATTGTTATCTGTGAAAAGTGTAAAATTAATTTTTATTTAAAATGTATTTTTTAGGGGATTGAATGAAAGCATCTAAAATGCAGCCATCATTAATTTTTAGTTTTAATTTACCTTATGCACCAAATGTTGTATTATATTGAAGGATAAGATAACTATTCATTTTTTCATTGAAATAATAAAATCTTATCATTTACCTTTTTAACACCCAAAACAAAACCGCCAGCCACCCAAACCACATTTTTTTCATATATCTCTCTTGGTGTTAACTGTGAAAGCCACTTCCTTGATGTCACTTCAGAAAAGCCAAGTTTTGAAGAGTTAAAATCTGAAGGTACTTTCAGTGTAAATGGTGGATCCTCTTCTTGTAGTCTTCTGTTAAAAATAATTTAAAAATGTTTTTTGAAAAAATACGAAAAAAAAAAAGGGAAAAATAAAAAACAAAAAAAAGGAAGAAACAAAAAGAAGAAGAAAAAAAAAAAAAAGACCCATTCATGCCCCCCAAAAAAAAACAAAATTTTAAAAAAAAAAAATTTAAAAAAAAAAAAAAAAAAAAAAATAAAAAAAAATAAAAAAAAATTTTAAAAAAAAAAAAAAAAAAAAAAAAAAAAAAAAAAAAAAAAAAAAAAAAGAAAAAAAAAAAAAAAAAAAAAAAAAAAAAAAAAAAGTCTCATTCATGCTGCTCTATAGATATCTGAATTTTTATAAAAATGATTTTTATAATATATAACGAATCAAATTTAATGAGAAAAAAAAAAGACTAATAAATAATTAATTATGGTACCTGAAGAGTCCAATATCCATCCAAGCAACATAACTGGTCTTAATGTCATCCATTTTGAGTGCCATTTCTAAAGCATCATATTTAGCATCCATAGTGCATGTGTAGTCAGGAGGGTAGGACAAAGAAAAACTTGGGTGCTGATTGATCTCCTCAACTTGTTTCTTATATTTGAATGCAGACAGCTGGTCTTTGGATATTCTCACAATTTTTGTAAAGCTGTCTGGCAAGTGGGCTCTTTTTATCCTATATACAAATTACTTTATATTTTTAATACAATTTAGCATCAATTAAATGTTTTATTTTGATTTTAGTCATTATGTAGGTCCAGAGTTGGAGTGAAATGTTATTAAATATAATCTTTGAACATACTGCACAATGAGCTGTTCACCAGGGGTCTCAGCCTCATGCTCCAGCTTATTAATGTGGTCTACAAAGTGATTTGTGTTTAACATTGCAGTATGATAAAACATTTCAAAGATAGGTGTGTTTGACACAACAGCTGATTGAATTTAATTTCTGCTACCCTCCTACTTCAAGTTCTTTCAGTTTGAAAACCCTGCTATAGACAATATTTTTAGTTATTGACAGCAACTGTTCTTCTGGTAGTTTTTTTAGAATCAGGAATTAAGTGGTTTGTTTGGTACTCTTTTTAAATCCTTAATGTTAACTTGGCTTTTGTTTGTGGCTGGGCTGGCTGGCAAATTCTATGGAGGGCTAATTGACCCACTTCCCATCAACCAATCAAGCTGCTAGCTGAAACTTTACACATAGACTGGTTGCAATGACTAAACATTCTATCCAGTTTTCAGCATCTGCCATCACCCCTAAAAATCAATTTTTCCTATTTTCAAAGGGAAGGTGAAGGAAATATCCTTACACTGATTTCATGAAATAAAAGTCCTGATAATTGCAATAATTGAGATTCTTTAAACAAAATGCAAGTGTGTTTGGTGCGTAATAATTTCTTTTTCTTTTCTGAAATAGTTGGTGAAACAAATCTTTTGGGGTAAAAGCGAGAGGGTTATTAAAATATTAATAATATATTTCAGGGGTTTAAAAAGGGGGGGGGGGGGGGGGGGGGGGGGGGGGGGGGGACGACGACGACACAAATTGGGATTCTTATAAAGTGCATGACTTGTATGCATGTTTTGTCAAATTTTCAACCCAACCCAACATTGCTCTATATTAAATTTTATAATGGATTTATACAAAGTAGCGGTGTTTTTCGGGGGTTGTTAAATTTTATTGTTCAAATTCTGTTTATAAAATAAGACTAAGAAGCCATATGAAAAATTAATCATTGTTATTTTAAAAGCTGTCAAAAGAAAAATTTAACTACACAAATATTCCGAGTCTTCAAAGAAGTATTTCACACCCCTAAGTCAATTACAAATTATTTATGCCACGGTTCTCTCTTTGAGAATAGAAGATTTAACATATAAAGGTTAAGATGAATGAAGAAAAAAGATTAGTACAAATTAAAATGATAGATTTCAATTTCGGGGACTAACCTAAATTGTTCAATAAAGTCATCATCATCAAAGAAGGCAATGACCCGGTTGTTCAACTTGCCCCATGAGAACAACCAGTTCTTGTAGTGGTCAGTGGCATAGGACTCTTTGGAAAAAAGGAAGAAAGATGTTTTCTTGAACGTCCCAATGTTGAGATACATGGTGACAATAGTGATGTTGTCGTCGATGTTTTGGAGGTAGGAATCTTTACTCTTTGATGGGTCTTGACACTATGAAGAGATCATTAAAAAAAATTTTTAATATCAATTATTGTGATATGGAAACAAAATCTAGACAAGTAATTTGTTTGGGTTTTTAATATGAAAAAAATTTTTAAAACCAAAATAAAAAGATGAAGATATCTGTGGGCAAATACATATTTAATTGTAATTAATACTCAATGAGGTATAATCAGATTAATCAATTGGAATCCACTCCCTTTGAAAATTATTAATTTTTGAGAATCAATGTTATTATGGATAATTAGTTAAAGTTTGAGAGTCACTGATTTGGGCATTAATTGAAGTTTAAGAAACACTAATTGGGGCATTAATAAAGATTGAGAGTCACTGATTTGGGCATTATTTGAAGTGTAAGAGCCTTTGAGCTGGGTGATAATGAAACTGGGGAACACGTAAATCATTTAAAATAGTTTAAACCTCATAAAATAAAATTAAAACTCTGCAATCAATAGATAGTTTGTTTCTGAACAATTAAACTCAAGAGCAGACTATTTGGGAAAGGAAAAAGGTTTTTGTAACATTTCAAATACAATTAAAAATACAAGTACCTTGTACCCTGCAGTGCCTTAAACTTTAAGTGTCTTACTCTAACTGCACGTACTACAGTTCTTTGATGTGTAACTGTCATACTCTTACTTCTCTTCTGCTATTGATGCTTACTTATATGAGACAGATGTAAATAGTCATTCAGAGTATGACTATTCAGATGAAGTAAAATCGTCTGCAAGTCGATCAAGGTCAAGGACTAAAGAATGTCATGAACCTTGTCACAATTTAATTGGTTGGCTTTTGACTTATTACATTCCTATTCAAAGAAGAAGCCATACAAAATAAGAAATTAATTGAACATAATTCTAATATAAGGAATTATTCCTATAATTCTCATCAATGTACTTACAATATTCATCTCTACTGGCATGTACATAATCTGAAAACCTGTAGAGGAGAAATAAATGTGAAAATGCATAGGGTCTATTTATAAAAAGAAGTCCTAAATATATCACCCAAAAAGTTGTTAGTGCAATATATTAAAACCCAGTAGTGAAACAAGAGTGCTACAAACTGTTTAGTTTGAAGCCGAGTACAGCTTCTGGGCCTAAATTCAACTAAAATAAGGTCCTAAAATTTTGTAGTGCCCAAAAGAATGCATATCTTTCAAACTTTTCTATATATTCTGCAACTCTATAAATTTATCCACTCAGTCTCGCACTCCTTACCAAGTTCCAAAAATAAAATTTATTATTATTATGATTATATATATATATATATATATATATTCTATTTAGAATCCCTTTTCCTTGCACCACCTTAAATTGCCACCTCACACTCCTGGGGATACGAGAACCCCAGTTAGGGAAACCCTGTCTGAACAGGTCTGTTTTAAGACACGCATGATTGTGTTGATTTTTTTTTTTTTTGCAATCGCAAAACTGCACAAACTAGTCAGGTGGCTTCATCTCCGCACATGTTATGATCCACATCATAAAAAATTAGTCAAACTTTGAGATCCACTCAACAAGTTGTTTTTATTTTTATTTTTATTAATTTTTTTTTTGTAAAAAAATATATATATATATATATATATATATATATATA
>CAXITT010000021.1:44911-63508 GCA_964033795.1 Lymnaea stagnalis | reverse complement strand
CCCCCCCCCCCCGACTTCCACGATGAATTTATTCTTGTTAAAATAAGTCCACATTATAGCAATGACAAGAACAAAAACAAACTAATTGAAGGTCATGAGGTAAATGTATTTGAGAACTGTAAGATGTACTTAGAATCGACCGATCACATGGTATATGGGAGCAATGGAAAGCGTCAATACAAAACAATGGGCATAGCCATACAATACAAAACAAAGAGCCTGAATGCTCCATGGGCGGGCTGGACATAACGTCATTCTACATTACAATGACACGTGACATGCTTCAGCCAATGTCACGTGACGCGCTTCAGCAACAATAGAACGTGACATGCTCCAGCAACAAGAGAACGTGACATGCTCAAGCAACAATAGAATTTGACGTGCTCCAGCTGCAATAGAACGTGCCATGCTCCAGCAACAATAGAACGTGACATGCTCCAGCAACAATAGGACGTGACATGCTCCAGCAACAATAGGACGTGACATGCTCCAGCAACAATAGAACGTGACATGCTCCAGCAACAATAGAACGTGACATGCTCCAGCAACAATAGAACGTGACATGCTCCAGCAACAATAGAACGTGACATGCTCCAGCAACAATAGAACGTGACATGCTCCAGCAACAATAGAACGTGACATGCTCCAGCAACAATAGAACGTGACATGCTCCAGCAACAATAGAACGTGACATGCTCCAGCAACAATAGAACGTGACATGCTCCAGCAACAATAGAACGTGACATGCTCCAGCAACAATAGAACGTGACATGCTCCAGCAACAATAGAACGTGACATGCTCCAGCCAGTGACTTGTTGTTCGTTCACGTTACTCCATGTACTCTCAAACCAGGTCCAAACGTTGAGTCGCCGAGTGCTTTGCTTTAACAACGAAACACGCCGGAGCTGAGATGGTGGTCGATGTACGACGAGTGCAGACAGGAGGTTTTAAACTTTTTAAAAAGGGCCTCCAGGAAGTTGTTGGCTACGACAACGATGATAGATTTGAAAAAATCCTCCTGAATTACGTCCTAGTGCAATGTTGTCGCTGACAGATAAGCCACCAAGTGGGGTTTGTTCTTGAAGCTGTGCGACATAAATAGCGTGATTTTAAATGGGAAAGATAAGAAGAATAACAATAAATGAATTAATCTTACAGTAATCTGCTTCACGTGAAAACTCGCAAAGCTCAGGTTTTATCTTTCTGACTTGAAACACAAGCATTTGGACGATACGTTACGATATAGTTCTGTCAGCTCTGCCATTCCATTTTTTTCCATGATTGTATGCTTTGTATTATTATTATTTTTTTTAAATGGGTCAGTTAGGCGTTCAGGTCAACCAAGTGGTAATGGTCTGTGCTAGGTAAGGGTAATGGGGATTTTATGTAAAGACACTCGATTATAATGCTAAGAAAAAATATATATTTATATATATATATATTACCCCATCCTACACCTCTCGTATACCAAATTCAACAAAAAAGAAGGAACAAATCAATTGTCTAGACATTTTAACAGATTACAATCCCTATTTAGGCAAAGATGGTACCCAAAAGTTTTCTATGTAAGTTTTCTAATTCTATGTAGCATTGTGCATGCATAGCTTGTGTTGCGTAGATGTATGGCAAGTCTTAACCAAAATATATACACACCAACATATCCCTTATGAAGTTAATAGCGCTAGGTAATTATGTTGAGAACCGCTGTATTAAACCAATGTAGCAGTCATCATATTGTAGCCATTACATCCAATCAATGTATGCACTACCAAGGTCATCTTAAGGTTCTCCCTCACTACTGCTACTATGACCTCACCTCTGTTATCTGCCCACCCTCAGAAGGTATCAAGATCTTTTTAATACTTTATTTAATACCGGTATGTACGATATTTATAATGTCAACTTGAATTATTTCATTTTTTTTGGGGGGTGGGGGTAAAAAAAGGGGGAGGGGGGGGGGGGCTTTTGTTTTGTTTGTGGTCTACTGTTGAATGGTTTGGCGCTATACATTTTAAGATTTATCTTGTCATTTAATTAAAGCATGACCATAATATTTTATTTAAAACATAACAATACTACTTTACTTAAAACATAACAATACTACTTTAATTAAAATATAACCATACTATTTTACTTAAACTTAACCATACTACTTTAATTTATTTATTTAGGCATTTTTATATAGCGCTTATCATAAAGCTCTAAGCGCTTTACAATGCATGATTGCAGTACAACCACGTAAGACAAGCTATGCATGATTGCCATACAACCACGCAACACAAGCTGTGCATGATTGCAGTACAACCACGCAACACAAGCTATGCGTGATTGCCATACAACCACGCAACACAAGCTGTGCATGATTGCAGTACAACCACGCAGTACAACCTGTGCATGATTGCAGTACAACCACGCAAGACAAGCTGTGCAGCTGACAAGATAGGCATAGTTGTGGCGATCACTGAAAGTCACGTGACGCAGAGAACATTTACGGCTTCAAGAAGTTAACTGTCACGGTTGATATTCATCAGAGCTGTGGCAACAGCTGGGGCTTATTTTTCAGATGAATAAAACATGAGAACGAAACAATGAAACAAGGAAAATTCAAAACAAGGAAATTTCCGTTAACCATGACATTGGACATTGAGCGCACTAACATAGAAATCATTTTGTTTCATAACTTTTGAAGCGACCCATTGGCGAGGCTAGGGTTAGCAGTGGCGTATATACAGCTGGGGCTAGTGCCGCCCAGGGCGGGAGGCTTGAATTTTGCTTTCCCTCTTCCACGAAGAAAAGTTTGCACTTGGACGAAAATGCCGCCCCTCCATAAAAAGTTGTACAAAGTGCCGCCCGGGGCCGACCGCCCCCTCCGAACCCCCCACTTCCTCTGCAACTGAGGTTAGTGTTGCCTCCCCTATGAAATAAACTCTGCAGTTGGTTGAAAATACCGCTCGCTATATGTAGAAAAAATGTGACGCCCTGGGTGAGCAGCACCCAAACGCTCTCTCTTCCTAGGGTCATTGGCCCTATATAATAGTTTCCATTAGTACACATCCTGAATGTTCTAGAAACACTCCCCGTAAAATTTTTGAAACTGTGATCGGACTTTAATAAGAGGAACAAGACAATTGTGTTGGGGGAGGGGGGGGTGTAATCTTTGGAATTTATTCTTAGGTATGCACCGTTTTTTAAATCAAAGTAAAATGTTGTTTTTTATAAATTCTATTCATGTAACAAAAACTAAAGAGTTCGAAATTATCTCTTATATATTTTAATTGTCTCTTATCTTATATATATTTTGCTTGCGGTGTGACCGCTTCCATTTCCAGATAGCGCGCAAAATATAATTCCCGGTAACTGCGTTAAATGCTATTATTTTTGAATAACGCAACTGCGTTTGGTGTGCAATATTTTTGTTGCGGAAAATGAAATCGTCTCAATTTAAATGTGATGTAATACTTAAAAACTCGGTTTAAAATTGGTTTGGACATCAGAATATTAATATACTTCATGCGCGCGCAATAAAGTGTGCAGTGACGTATACATAGGTGGGGGGGGGGAGGGGGCGATTTGGCAAAAATTGGGATTCTTAAATGTGCGTTACTTCATGTTTTGTCAAGTAACTTTGTTAGATTTTGGTGACGAAACGTCCCGTAAAAACGGAATTGTCCCATTTTTTTTTTTACGATCGTACCAGCTGTCCCCAAAAAGTCCCTCTGGACGCCTAAATGTCCGGTTTCTAAAACCAAACACTTTTTCAGATGACTAAAATTTCCTTATTTATAATATAGCAATTTTTTGCCTAGCTGACTGTGTAGCCAGTGCCAGTAGTGATGTGGGCTCGCGTGATGGCTGCACTGTCCCCCCCCCTCCACCGCTCTGCCGACGCTGCGTAAACGACAGTGTCCCTGGTATAGATCTTTTATGCTGTAAAATATGTATAAATAAATAAACATTCACTACAACTTAATTGTTTTCGTTTATGATATGCATCAGAGTTTAAATGAAATTACAAAAGTGAAGGTAAATTTTTTTAAAATATTTCTAGGTCGCAAAATAGTTCAAATGAGAATATTTCAATAAACAATTTCCAGCGGAGGCCCCGACCCCTCTTTAGCTGGAGGGTATATCCACCCCCCCCCCCTTACCGTAAAACCTCCTTGGGGGTGTCCCAATTATTCCAGTTCATGATTTGGTCACCCTATTGTAGATGGGAAGTTCACGCATTGCTGTCGCCAATGTCTAGCGAGCTTTAACTAGTTATTTGATTCAATTAAGAGTTAGACAAAGTTATCGCAAACATGTTTATTGCGAAATAGTTTTGTTGCTTATGTTGTATACGAGTATAACTTTCTGGTTTTAAAGAAAAAAAAGTTATTGCAATTTTTTTTTGTCTTTTCAGCTGAACGAACCATCTCAAATTTAATAAAGCTTCTCCTGGCGTATCCAACATGTTGTGGCGTCTGCATTTTGCGGAACACAAATTGTACTAATTTAAGTTATATCGAATAGCACCCTGGGACATGACGTGGTCAATCTCGCTAATGGAGCATACACTTGATTGTAGTTTGGTTTGTTTGTGAGGATTAGTTCACTCGGGACATGGCGTGGTCCATCTCGCTAATAGTGCGTACTCTTCATGCGAGTTTGGATTGTTTGTGGGGGTGACTATCAGGGACTCAAACAAACGCGCCCAACATAAAAAAGAGCATTCCCACTCCCCCCCCACCCCCTTTATGCTGCAGCGTGGTGCTTGGAGTCGATACTAAACAAGCACTCAACTTTAGTATCCGTTAAGAGTTGTTTGATGAATCCATCTCTCTCGGTTTGTCTTTCCAGTTGTCGAACCTGACCGTGTGGTTAACGCCCCCCATTGATGGCAGCAGATTTTTTTTTTTTTCGTTGAAAATGAATGATACAACAGGACTACGCTTTTACCTTCAATAAATGATAACAGGACCAATATTCCCTCTAAGGTTTGCTGGTTCATGTGCAAAATCATACATTTGTGTGCATGGTTTTACAACATCAATTTTTTTGTGTGTAAAATTGTACAGCCCACAAACACACACTTACATGAAAATAAGCTGCGCGGATACTCAAAACTGCAGCGCGGTGTCTACGAGATAGATGCGCGGCCGCGCAGCTTAAAGGGATAATTGGACAGGACTACGCTACTTTTAAATAATGATGACAGGACAACGCTTCTTTTAATTAATGATGACAGGACTACGCTAATTTCAATAAATGATAACAGGACTACGCTACTTTTAATTAATGATGACAGGACTACGCTACTTTTAATTAATGATGACAGGACTACGCTACTTTTAATAAATGATGACAGGACTACGCTACTTTTAATTAATGATGACAGGACTACGCTACTTTTAATTAATGATGACAGGACTACGCTAATTTCAATAAATGATGACAGGACTACGCTAATTTCAATAAACGATGACAGGACTACGCTACTTTTAATTAATGATGACAGGACTACGCTACTTTTAATTAATGATGACAGGACTACGCTACTTTTAATTAATGATGACAGGACTACGCTACTTTTAATTAATGATGACAGGACTACGCTACTTTTAATTAATGATGACAGGACTACGCTACTTTTAATTAATGATGACAGGACTACGCTAATTTCAATAAATGATGACAGGACTACGCTAATTTCAATAAACGATGACAGGACTACGCTACTTTTAATTAATGATGACAGGACTACGCTACTTTTAATTAATGATGACAGGACTACGCTACTTTTAATTAATGATGACAGGACTACGCTACTTTTAATTAATGATGACAGGACTACGCTAATTTCAATAAATGATGACAGGACTACGCTAATTTCAATAAACGATGACAGGACTACGCTACTTTTAATTAATGATGACAGGACTACGCTACTTTTAATTAATGATGACAGGACTACGCTACTTTTAATTAATGATGACAGGACTACGCTACTTTTAATTAATGATGACAGGACTACGCTACTTTTAATTAATGATGACAGGACTACGCTACTTTTAATTAATGATGACAGGACTACGCTAATTTCAATAAATGATGACAGGACTACGCTAATTTCAATAAACGATGACAGGACTACGCTACTTTTAATTAATGATGACAGGACTACGCTAATTTCAATAAATGATGTCAGGACTATGCTAATTTCAATAAATGATGACAGGACTACGCTACTTTTAATTAATGATGACAGGACTATTCCACTTTTAATAAATCTTGACAAGACTACGTTACTCTTAATAAAAGGCTTATGTCTGGTTTTTTTTTTAAGGATAGTGATGGTATGTGGGGAAAGTACCCAGTATTCGTGGTGCAGCCAATATTGTGAGGCTCGTTTGTTCTTGTCTTGAGGCTTTGGAGCAACATCGTACATTTTGACAATAATCATAATAGTGTTCAGTTTTGTATCATTATTATTATTATTAGTGGTGTTTTTATACAGCGCGGTACCCCAGCCTAGGGCTAGTCTCACCACGCTGTACAAACAGTTTAACGAACATGATCATGAACTTAAAAATTAACATGCATTAATTAAATAAAACAAAACCAATGCATATCCACTTCACACATTCAAGAACTATGTACACGTCCAGCCATGGGCGGCTACCCAGCCGCATCGTGTATCGAGTATTATGGAGCGTCAATTGCTACTCACTGCCCTCCCCTTTTGCCTTGGCCGCCATTGACGGATATAAAACGAAAGCTGAATCAATATTGAATGATTCAAACAATTTTCCGTTTTCACAAAGAGTTTTCGTTGAAATTTCTTAAGTCTTCTGGTTGGGGTCTTAACACCTCCTTGAAATTTCACTCAATAATGACTTTATTCATTATTATTAATAATAATTAAATATATATATTTTCCAAACATCGGATAGTTTTTGACCAGCAATTGTAACTCAATTATATGTTAATGGTATTCAAAATTCAGAATCAACACTTGCAAAATATTGCTACGCAGAACAATTCGTCCTGTTTTTGTATACGTCACATCCTTGATTAAATCTCTTTATCAACTTGAATAGAACCAGGCCTTACATTACACATTAACGTCTGTGATAAAATCCGTACAAACAGTTACACTTACGGAACTATTTATTTACGGAACTATTTACTTACGGAACTATTTATTTACGGAACTATTTACTTACGGAACTATTTATTTACGGAACTATTTACTTACGGAACTATTTAGTTATTTACGGAACTATTTACTTACGGAACTATTTTTTTATTTACGGAACTATTTACTTAGGGAACTATTTACATACCTAACTATTCACTTATTTACGGAACTATTTACTTACGGGACTATTTACCCTTGTTCTTCCCGTTGACCCGATCACTCCTTTGCTTCTCTTATCATGCCACGTGCCATGCAACTGGAACCAGCAAGTGTTCATTTAACATTTGGGCGAAACAGAGGCGTTATTGAGAGGTTATGACGTCACCACACGGTTATGACGTCAACAAGCGCTTATGACAGATGGATCAGAGATACCAGAGACATATTTATTTGGGCCCGATCCCATATGTCTATAAAATTGACCCTCGAAAACGCCAACAAGTGCTTTCTTCTACCACCCCCCATCCTTTTTAAATCCCCCCCCCCCAACCCCCAAAGAAAACCAAACAACAACAACAAAACCTTACACACACACACAAAGAAGAAAATGTTTTAAAAAGACAAAACAATGGAGTGCTTTGAGAGAGCCAGACTGCCCCGTGATGGTGCCATCTAACCTCGTATTTTGGACACAGGTTGATTTCCTGTCATAAGAAACCCCGTCTAGGCGCAGCTTATCGCCAGGAATCAACACACCCGAGACGTTTTAAAGAAATCCTCGCAAGGCTGCAACTAGACGAACGACCACGTCACGGGCCCGTTCAAACAAACAGAGTGGAGCACCCTCTTCAAACCGAGCCCCCCCCCCCTTTACATGCCGCACAGTTCCAGACAATAACACATAACGAACGTTTTGGATTCAAACAATCTCGCCTTTTTTTTGGCCGTGCAACTCTAGCGCGCCCCATGTTGTTATATCGGTGATAGCCGAGGAGGGGGCCGTGATATTGTTTCTCACTCACAAGAGCGTTTAAACTGATTGTTGATTGTAATAATAACGGGTCGGGGAGTGATTGCGAACCCATTATGTCATTAGGCATAACTAATGACAGCTGACATGTTTTGTTCAATGGTGTCAGTCGACCGACCGTCGCCCTGCCTGTGCCATCTGGTCTCATAAAGCAGCTGTAAGGCTAGCAAAAACCCACTCTTCATTTCTAAACTTGACTACAAGAAACCGGGGCGGCGTCAGGACAAAAATTTAAAGGTTTATTTTTTTTTTTTAAAAGCGTACTTGAATAAATAATTTTTGAGTGAAATTGGTTTTCATGGACTATGAAGATGGAGTGCACATCCATACCAGATCTGATGTAGGCTGTTCAATATCGCCCGCCGTCGTGCAAAGACCAAGGTAAAAAAAAAAAAAAAAAAAGTTACTCATTCGTGAACTGCTGTTCGCTGACGTGCCGCCTTAACAGAAGAAGGTCTTTGAATAAATAATTTTTGAGTGAAATTGGTTTTCATGGACTAGGAAGATGGAGTGCACATCCATACCAGATCTGATGTAGGCTGTTCAATATCGCCCGCCGTCGTGCAAAGACCAAGGTAAAAAAAAAAAAAAAAAAGTTACTCATTCGTGAACTGCTGTTCGCTGACGTGCCGCCTTAACAGAAGAAGGTCTTCAGCGGCTAGTTAATCGTCTGTCACACACTTGTAAAGAGTTCGGACTGTCAATTAGCCAACAGAAAACAAATGTCATGATGCAAGAAGCACCGTCCCCCTCCAATCATATCTATTGAGGGCCATAATCTGTCGGTTGCTGAGCGTTTCACATACCTTGGATCCAATAGTTTTAGTTCTCTCTCCGTTGACGAAGAGGAAAACATCAGGATCGCAAAAGCAGAAGCAACTATGGCTAAACTGAATACGCGGGTGTGGAATCATCTCAATATAACTGATAAAAAAAACAACAACAACTAAAAGTCTATCAGGCATGTGTCCTTAGTACGTTCCTATATGACAGTGAAGTGTGGAATACTGAATGAATCATAAAACAAGTTTTGACAACACTGACCCGAATGTAGGTCACTGACCTTTCTACACAGATCGAATACCAATCATTCTATCAGCAAATATCTCTCCTATTTTAATCGGTCCATGTATATCTCAATATCTTTAGCACAGCCCTTTGCAACCACGTGACCTACTGCATCTCTCATGCGTCACTGTCTGTCTTAAAGTAATAGTGATTCAGTTATTTCTGGAACTACGACGGGCACTGACGCTCACCGCCCAGGAGGGCGTTGCATGGGTGTGGGGTGGGTGGGTGAGGGCTTTGAAGTAGAGCTTTAAGTGTGCAGACCTGTGTCTGTGGGAAGTTTTAAATTATGTGATTTCGAGACCGTTAAAATATGTATATTTTTAATAATTGTAAAGCGCTTAGAGCTGTAAGGTAAGCGCTATAAAAAAAATGTTTAAATAATAATAATAATAATTGAGACTCTAATAGATATAATACCTACAATTCAGATTGTAATAGATATAATACCTACAATTGAGACTGTGATAGCTATAATACCAACAATTGAGACTGTACTAGATATAATACCTACAATTCAGACTGTAATAGATATAATACCTACAATTCAGAATGTACTAGATATAATACCTACAATTCAGACTGTACTAGATATAATACCTACAATTCAGACTGTACTAGATATAATACCTACAATTCAGACTGTACTAGATATAATACCTACAATTCAGACTCTACTAGATATAATACCTACAATTCAGACTGTACTAGATATAATACCTACAATTCAGACTGTAATAGATATAATACCTACAATTCAGAATGTACTAGATATAATACCTACAATTCAGACTGTACTAGATATAATACATAGAATTCAGACTGCACTAGATATAATACCTACAATTCAGAATGTACTAGATATAATACCTACAATTCAGACTGTACTAGATATAATATCTACAATTCAGACTGTAATAGATATAATACCTACAATTCAGAATGTACTAGATATAATACCTACAATTCAGACTGTAATAGATATTATAATACCTACAATTCAGACTGTACTAGATAAAATACATAGAATTCAGACTGCACTAGATATAATACCTACACGTTCAGGCTGTTACAGTGCCTTGGGGCGGGCAGTTCAGGGTTCGATTTAATTAACACGCTGACACACAAGATGGCGCCGTCACTTACTCTAAAGGAAAAGCTTTCATCGATCTTGAAAATAATCTTTGTGCCCATCTGTGCAGCCGATACAATGGGGCAACTGATACAATGACACATCTGATACAGTGAGGCAACTGATACAGTGGGGCAACTGATACAGTGGGGCAACTGATACATTGGGTCAACTAATACATTGGGGCAACGGATACATTGGGGCAACTGATACATTGGGGCAACTGATACATTGGGGCGACTGATACATTGGGACAACTGATAAAATGGGGCAACTGATACAATCGGACAACTGATATAATGGGGCAACTGACGCATTGGGGAAACTGATGCGGTGGGGCAACTGATACAATGGGGGACCTGATGCTATGGATGACTGATAAAATATTGCAACTGATACAATGAGGCAACGGATGCAAAGGGACAACTGATACATAGGGCAACTGATAAAATGGGGCCACTGATACATTGGGGCAACTGATAAAAAGGGACAACTGATACAACTGGGCAACTGATGCAGTGGGGCAACTGACACAATGGAGCAACTGATGCAGTGGGGCAACTGATGCAGTGGGGCAACTAATGCAGTGGGGCAACTGATGCAGTGGGGCAACTGATGCATTGAGGCAACTGATACATGGGGCAACTGATAAAATGGGACAACTGATACAATGGGGCAACTGATGCAGTGGGGCAACTGATACAATTGGGCAACTGAAGCAGTGGGGCAACTAATACAATGGAGCAACTGATACAATGGGGCAACTTATATAATGGGGCAACTGGCGCAGTGGGGAAACTGATGCAGTGAGACATGATACAGTGTGGCAGATGATCTAGTGAGACAGATGATACAGTGAGACAGATTATATAGTGAGACAACTGATGCAATTGAGCAACTGATGCAATGGGCAACTGATACAGGGGGGCGACTGGTACTTTGGGGCCACTGAAACAGTGAGGCAGATGATACAGTGATGCAGACGATCCTGTGAGGCAATTGATACAATGGGGCTACTGATACAGTGGGGCAACTGGTACATTGGGGCAACTGACACAGTGAGGCATATGCTACAGGGGGGCTACTGATAGAATGGGGCTACTGATAGAATGGGGCTCCTGATACAATGGGGCTACTGATAGAATGGGGCAACTGGTAGAATGGGGCAACTGATACAAAGGGGTAAAGGATACCGTGAGGTATCTGAAACAGTGAAGCGCTCCATGCTCCCCAAACTTGAATTAAAAGGAACATGTCAATCAATAGGTTGATGTGGATATAGACTGAAGCATCCCAGGCTTGGTCACACCAAGGATGCCGAAACGTATTGAATAGCACGCGGACGTAAGTGATTTTAAAATAAAGTCGATCTTTAATTTATTTGATTTTTTTTTTAATTACATGTCCTAACATTTCATCACCAAAAAACAAGATCTAATGTAGTGCTGAGATCTGCTCCTTATTCATGTCAGTGAGAAGATCAAAGCCAGTTTTCAGCCGATTAGTTACAGATCACGAATCGCAAGCCGATGTGAACATGGAATTAAATTAGTAAACATTATACCAAAAAAAAAAAAAAAATTAAAGAGCTTTGTTTTATGCTTTTTCTGATATTACTCTGTCCGTTATATTGTTTCTTTGTTTGTTTCTTTGTTTGTCTGTCTGTTTTTTGCTGGTCAAATCTTGGATATCAATTTTGACCAACTTCCTGATATCCTATTGAGCTGAAACTTTCTACACTTACCCAACCCTGACGACATTACAATCCTTCGTGATCAGTAGGTAACCCCTCTGCGGGTCAAATTACAATCCACTTCCTGGTCTCCAATTGAAATGAAACTTTGGTAACATTTGATTTAAAAATACAAATAAAACAATATAAAAATTACTATTTAAAAAATACGATTTTTCCCCCCAAAATGTACTAAAAGGAATAAAATAAATGTTCTCAAGACTTCAGAGTTTTTACATTGATATGACTAAAAAAATCGTGGAGTTCCCATGACATACTGTAATGCCGTATGACATTTTCTTAGGCTGCTCTGTTCGTTTGTTAGTTTGTATTTTGTCAAATATTGCTTTATCAATTTTGAGCAACTTCTTGGTCTCGAATTGTGAAAGAAAGAACAATGAGTTCATAGGCGCCTCAGGATTTTTTTTTTTTTTAAGTTACATAAATGAAACAGCTCTGAAGTCTTAGTGGACATTTGTTTTATATTGTTATACATTTTTTTGGAAAAGCTTTTCTTTTTTTATACAATGTATTTTTATAGCACTTTGAAATGACTCTATCCGATACAAGAGAACATTGAAATATATTTCTTTTATGGAACTCATTATGTGCACACGTTTTGACATCGGAACAAATTAATCTGGGTATAAGTAATTTCAGTTCCGGTACACATCTAATGACCCAGCAGGTAAAGATGTATTTTTTAAAAAAAATTCTTGTACATAAGAAAGAAATGGGTTTAAAAACCAACGTCTCCATTCATTTATTAACCCTATTGAGACAACAAGCAAAAGGTACGTGGCACTGATCATATGGTTCGAAGCACAGCACGGGTCAATCAATTCAGCTCAGACGCTATGACGGACGATCGCCCTCAAGCACTCTCGGCAATAACTAGAATTTCCAGCGCTTGATTTTTTCCTTCATTGTCAATTAAGTTCACGGTGATTCGCGTTCCACAGTTTTAATCCACAATTTACTGGACTAGAATTTACGAATGGCGTGCTGAATCACTGGGAATAAAGTGCTCTAAATCAGTGGGAATAAGGCATGCTAAATCAAAGGGATTAAGGTGTTCTAAATCAGTGGGAATAACGCATGCTAAATCAAAGGGATTAAGGTGTTCTAAATCAGTGGGAATAAGGCATGCTAAATCAAAGGGATTAAGGTGTTCTAAATCAGTGGGAATAAGGCATGCTAAATCAAAGGGATTAAGGTGTTCTAAATCAGTGGGAATAAGGCGTGAAAAACACGCAGGGAATAAGGTGTGCTTTTTTTGGGGAATTCAGTTTTTTCAAAACATTGAGATGACGTCATCTAAAAACGTTTTCACTCTCAGTTCGCTGTCCGTATTTCAGCGCCGATTGATGTCCGTATTTCAGCGCCGATTGATGTCAGTATTTCAGCGCCGATTGATGTCCGTATTTCAGCGCCGATTGATGTCCGTATTTCAGCGCCGATTGATGTCCGTATTTCAGCGCCGATTGATGTCCGTATTTCAGCGCCGATTGATGTCCGTATTTCAGCACCGATTGATGTCCGTATTTCAGCGCCGATTGATGTCCGTATTTCAGCGCCGATTGATGTCCATATTTCAGCGCCGATTGATGTCCGTATTTCAGCGCCGATTGATGTCCGTATTTCAGCGCCGATTGATCCATGTGTCCTTTCACAGTTCAGCAATTCCTTTACTTTGACTCACATGCATAGTGCATTTAAAAAGTTCATGTTTTAGTCGCCTTATTGCAATAGTTAGTTTTTTTTTTCTTCCTCCTTATATTCCGTGGGCTCTAAATGTCATGTAACAATCGCCCCTAGTTCAGAGCTGAATGTCGTCGGAGTGAGTTGGAATAAATGTCACAGGAAAACAAAGGGACACACGTTTTTGCTAGAAAGTCACAGGAAAAAATAAGGCACCGAAAATAAAGTCACAGGGAAAATAATGACAGAAGAACTGTAGTTTAAATTACACACGAATGTTTCGTTTTGACTCAATATCAGTAAATGGAAGTAAGAGACGGCTCACTGCGCTCGTGGTTTGATTCTCGTTTAGGATTTAACATGTATGTGTTATTTGTGTTAAGTATACATATTATAATCACAGATTCAATTTTATGTATTATTCATATATTAGTTACATTGCGTGACGCACGAAGCCAATATGCTCGAATGTTACAGATTGACAGCATTAAATGGTAGTAAGCGATTGGGTAGAGATTAAACTCTCGTCCAAAAAGGATTAGGATTGGATTCTCGCTCGGGGTGACAGATGGTTTCATTTCGTTTGATGATGACGATGTGTGAGTGAGTGTGTGTGGGTGCGTGTGTGATTTAACAGAATCTGCCTCTGATCGCCCCGACACATATTTTACATAGTCAAGGAATCAAAGGACAGTAAGATGCATTGCATTGTGGTACTTGTTTAGTGATAGCTCTATCCAGACAAAGCATCAATGCCCTCAATGTGGTCAGTGCTGGGTTGGACCGAAGGTTATTTTTATTTTAAAAAAACATTTATTCTCCAATATTGTTAGAATTTACCAGTGTGCTCTTCTGACAGTTCAAATAAAAAAAAATAATTCAAAATCATTTTTTTTACAACGTTTTCCTTGCAGATTTACGTAACTATTTGTTATAAGATTAGCTGTATTTTCCTGCGACTCTTTGTTTTCTCATTTTGTTTTTGTTTTTTGAATTGTCGTCAGTACAGTACGCTGACTTCCGAGTCGGTCGTCAGTACAGTACGCTGACTTCCGAGTCGGTCGTCAGTACAGTACGCTGACTTCCGAGTCGGTCCTCAGTACAGTACGCTGACTTCCGAGTCGGTCGTCAGTACAGTACGCTGACTTCCGAGTCGGTCGTCAGTACAGTACGCTGACTTCCGAGTCGGTCGTCAGTACAGTACGCTGACTTCCGAGTCGGTCCTCAGTACAGTACGCTGACTTCCGAGTCGGTCNACCACATCCCTCTCACCCACATCTCTCACACCAACATCTCCTTCAACCACATCCCTCTCACCCAGATCTCTCTTACTTAAATCTCTCTCACCTACATTTCTGTCACCTACATCTCTCTCACACACATCTCTATCACACATATCTCTTACCCTCATCTCTCTCACCAACATCAATCTAAGCCACGTCTCTATCACCCACATCTCTCTGACCCACATAACCCTCACCCACATCTCTATCACCGACATCGCTCTAACCCACATTCTCTCACCCACATCTCTCTTACCCACATCTCTCTCACTTCTCTCTCACCCACATCTCTCACTCCTCTTTCACCCACATCTTTCTTACCCACATCCCTCTCACCCACACCTCCGTCCCCCACATCCATCTCACCCACATCCTCTAACCCCATCTCTCTCACCCACATTCTCTCACCCACATTCTCTCACCCAAATCTTCCTCACCCAGATCTATATCACCCACATCCCCTCACCCACATCTCTATCACCCATAACTCTCTCACCCACATCTTCCACACCCACATCACTTGCACCCACATCTATCTCACCCACCCCTCTAACCCACAGTCTCTCACCCACATCTCTCAAACCAACATCTCCTTCAACCGCATCCCTCTCACCAACATCTCTCTCAGCCCACCCCCACCACCACAGTCACCACCACAGTCACCACCACAGCCACCACCACCACCCCCGCCACCAACCCCATCGCCACCACCCCAACACAACAGCCACCCTCACCACCCCCACCCCTACCACCACAGCCACAGCCGCCCCCACCACCAACAAAGACACCAACTCAGCCTGGGATCGCTGCACACCGTGGACTCAAACTCATTCCAATGATAAAGCCACGCCGGTCTTGTCCCAAGTAGAACTCGATTAATTAATGGATTACCGCCCATCTTTCTGTCATACGCGACGCTACCATAGTTGGCGTTAGCTGAGGTAGCCCTAGTGTTAGCTGAGGTAGCCCTAGTGTTAGCTGAGGTAGCCCCAGTGTTAGCTGAGGTAGCCCCAGTGTTAGCTGAGGTAGCCCCAGTGTTAGCTGAGGTAGCCCTAGTTTTAGCTGAGGTAGCCCTAGTGTTAACTGAGGTAGCCCTTGTGTTAGCTGAGGTAGCCCCAGTGTTAGCTGAGGTAGCCCCAGTGTTAGCTGAGGTAGCCCCAGTGTTAGCTGAGGTAGCCCCAGTGTTAGCTGAGGTAGCCCTAGTGTTAGCTGAGGTAACCATCACACGGCAACCGTTTCATTGAAATATCTCGGGCACGCACGTCAGAGCCTTTGTTTAGGGGACATCGACATTTATGTTATAAACCATGCCGTGTGTTGACTGAATTGAACATTGAATTGAATATGTATGTAGCGCGTGTATGCATGCTACTTTAGCATGTTCATAATAGTACAGTCAACAAGGCCGGGCTGAAATATTATGTTGAAGTTGAACAATTTGTTCTTGAACATTCAGTATTGGATGTGAGGATATGTTTCGGATATGTTGAGGAGGTGGTGAGGAGGTGTTGAGGAGATGTTGAGGAGGTGTTGAGGTGTTGAGGAGGTGTTGAGGTGTTGAGGAGGTGGTGAGGAGGTGGTGAGGACGTGTTGATGAGATTTGGAGGAGGTGTTGAGGAGATGTTGAGGAGGTGTTGAGGAGATGTTGAGGAGGTGTTGAGGTGTTGAGGAGTTGCTGAGGAGGTGTTGTTGGGGGATGTTAATGCGAAGTTGAGGTGAAATATACCGTGTGTATACCGAAATGGACGAACCAAAGTGACATCAGCGTGTCTGCTTCAAGGGCACATATCTCAGGGGCCATATATCGTTGTTGGTAGGGCACATATCTCAGGGACCACATATCTATGTTGTAGGGCACATATCTCAGGGGCCATATATCCATGTTGGTAGGGCACATATCTCAAGGGTACATATCTCAGGGGCCATATATCGATGTAGGTACGGCATATATCTCAGGGGCCATATATCCATGTTGGTAGGGCACATATCTCAAGGGCACATATCTCAGGGGCCATATATCCATGTTGGTAGGGCACATATCTCAGGGGCCATATATCCATGTTGGTAGGGCACATATCTCAGGGGCAATATATCTATGTTGGTAGGGCACATATCTCAGGGGCCATATATCCATGTTGGTAGGGCACATATCTCAAGGGCACATATCTCAGGGGCCATATATCCATGTTGGTAGGGCACATATCTCAAGGGCACATATCTCAGGGACCGTATATCCATGTTGGTAGGGCACATATCTCAGGGGCCATATATCCATGTTGGTAGGGCACATATCTCAGGGGCCGTGCCTGTTTCTCTGTGGTGCACCCCCCCCCCCCGCTCCCAACCGTGACAATTATTGCGGTCCTCTTGTACATTATTTAACGACGTTCCGCCATTGTCCGCAATCAATTCAAGCTGCCATTATTTGTTATATGACTAGCTGCCATTATTTGTTATATGACTAGCTGCCATTATTTGTTATAGGACTAGCTGCCATTATTTGTTATAGGACTAGCTGCCATTATTTGTTATAGGACTAGCTGCCATTATTTGTTATAGGACTAGCTGCCATTATTTGTAATAGGACTAGCTGTGATTATTTATTATAGGACTAGCTGTAATTATTTGTTATAGGACTAGCTGCCATTATTTGTTATAGGACTAGCTGTGATTATTTATTATAGGACTAGCTGTAATTATTTGTTATAGGACTAGCTGTAATTATTTGTTATATGACTAGCTGTGATTATTTTTATAGTCCTAGCTGCAATTATTTGTTATAGGACTAGGTGTGTTTTTTGTGTCATTGTCCTAGCTGTAATTATCTATTATAGAATTGGCTGTAATTATTTGTTATAGGATTAGCTGTAATTATTTGTTAATAGCCGTAATTATTTGTTATAGGGCAAGCTGAAATTATTTTCACTGGACTGTCAGATTTTTTTTTTTCGTTATATAACTAGCTGTAATTAAATGGATATCTTGTTCTATTCAATCTGTCATGATCTAAGCAGTCGTGTCAATTTCTCATCTGTCATGATCTAAGCGGTCGTGTCAATGTCCCATCTGTCATGATCTAAGCGTCATAGTGAGTTCCATCTATCATGGCTTAAATGCCATGTTATGTTACACTCTCGGTGTCCAAAAGCCACGTCAAAATGCCGTCTACAACATGCCTGTGTCCCGCAACAACATTTTAGGGGTCGTCCATTAATTATGTCAACACTATAGAGGGGTGGGGGGGGGGGTTGGCAATGTTTGACAAATGTTGACAAGGAGGAGGGGAGGGGCGGTTTAGATTAGTTGACGACAACGATCATGGTTTATAAATTAAAATTTCATTTTAAAAAAAACAAATTTAATGAGTGTAAATTGAAACAGTTATATAATTTTTAGATAAAGTTTACACAAGCTAAAGATGTTATGAAATGCTTTTCCTACAATTTTGTGTTATTAAAATATGTCAGCATAAAATAAAGTGTATTTATATATTTATTTATAATATAATTCATTCGGGATGGGGGGGGGGG
>CAXITT010000021.1:22406-37971 GCA_964033795.1 Lymnaea stagnalis | reverse complement strand
GGGGGGGGGGGGGGTAGTTTTTGGAATGGTTCACTTTGTTCACCGAGTTAAACATTAAAAAAATAGATAAATATTTACATGATTTTTTGACGTGTTAATGTCCATGATTGGAGGGTAAGTTCTGGTTGAGAAGAAGTTAAAGGGATGTTGAGGGGAGGTTGGGGGGGACGATGACATAGCAGCAAGAGAGATCCCGAAATAACAGCAAACAAAATAACACATTTCATCCCGTCCATATTTGACTATGGACAAATAGTTCACAAGTCTTACAAATACGTCATTGCGCTTATAAAGACTAAATTAATAAAATGATCATGTCTTCTTGGGTCTCGATGTGTTGAACAAAAACAACACGAACAAAACTTTCCCTTGGGTTCTTTTGTCCCCAATGAGCTGAACAAAACTTGTAACAACAACAACAACAAAAAAGTTTCCAATGTGCTGATCACACTACGTAACTCTGACTGTGTCCAGGATGTACCAGATCTTTACACGCTGGTTTAGGAGATTTTTCTCTATACAGCCACAGCTCGCCCAAGATCGATGGCGTTAGAGGAGGCAATGGTTGGGTGGATCGATGGATGTGCGTTTTGTCGAAGTAAAGGCTAGGGGTGGGGGCGGAGGTGTGGAAGGGGCTAGCAATGGGGTTAGAATGGAAGAGACGCGCGGGGTGGTGGTGGGGAGGGGGCTGGCATTGGAATAAGAATGGAAGAGATAGCTGGGGTGGTGGTGGGGGGAGGGGTGGAATTGGTGTTTAGCATGGAAAGGACGGGTGGGGGTAGAAGGGCTGGAATTGGAGTTAGCATGGAAGAGACGGGTGCGGTCGGGTTGACCTGGAAGAGATAGGATGAGGTTAGCATGGAAGATATGGGGGTGGGGTTGACATGGAAGAGATAGGGTGGGGTTGGCATGGAATAGGTGAAATGTAAGTGGGGTTGGTGTGGAAGATAAGGGGATGGGTTGATATGGAATAGGTGGAATGTAAGTGGGGTTGGCATGGAAGAGATTGGGTGGAATTGGCATAGAAGAAATGGGGTGGGTTGGCATGGAATAGGTGGAAAGTAAGTGGGGTTGGCATGAAAGAGATGGGTGGAATTGGCATGGAATAGGTGGACTGTAACTTGGGTTGGCATGGAAGAGATGGGGTGGGGTTGGCATGGAATAGGTGGAATGTAAGTGGGGTTGGCGTGGAAGAGATGGAGTGGGATTGGCATGGAATAGGTGGAATGTAAGTGGGGTTGGCATAGAAGAGATGGGATGGGGTTGGCATGGAATATGTGGAATGTAGGTGGGGTTGGCATGGAAGAGATGGGGTTGGGTTGGCATGGAAGAGACAGGGTAGGGTTGGCCCTGGAAGAGATGGGGTTGAAAATATTTGTAAACGATGGCACAAAAGCTTGGCCCATCGTCGCATGATAATTTCTTTCTTTTTTAAAGTTAGGAATGTGACAGCAGAGTTGGCAGTGTGACAGGAGTAGGTCAGTGTGGCAGCAGGCTGTGGTGCAAGGAATTTGTGCTAGGTTTGATGAGAACGTTACTAGAAAGAAGTGTGAGCAACCCAAAACTGATGATAGACGTGGCTAAGAAGTGTGAGCAACCCAAAACTGATGATAGAAGTGGCTAAGAAGTGTGAGCAACCCAAAACTGATGATTGAAAAGGCTAAGAAGTGTGAGCAACCCAAAACTGATGATTGAAGTGGCTAAGAAGTGTGAGCAACCCAAAACTGATGATAGACGTGGCTAAGAAGTGTTAGCAACCCAAAACTGATGATAGAAGTGGCTAAGAAGTGTGAGCAACCCAAAACTGATGATAGAAGTGGCTAATAAGTGGATTGAAATGAAAGGGATCATGTATTAGAAAATATTGATTTTGTTCTAGAGAAAGATAAACACAGTTTTTATTACAAGAAAATTATGTTGTTGTTTTTTTTTTTTAAATCATTATTTCCGATATAATCATTAATATTATCAACAATTACTTTATCTCTAAAGGATATTTTTTCTTTAAAGATCCTTAAAGGGAACTTTTAAAAAAAAAAAAAAAATTTTTTAATCTCCTTGTGCTATTGCAAAACACTCTACAACTGGCGGAAAGACATGGTAGGGTGAAAACTTGGAAAACTACTACGGCATCCGAACGCCGCGCTGATCAAGGCAAACCACTGACAAACAAGACAACGCGACTCCCCAAAAAAATCTAATACGCGTCTGGCGGTAATAAATAGCGGAAGTAAGTTCAGGTCACCTCGCCTGCCAGGTTAGGATTTATTGCCGTTACAACTGCCCGCTGTTGTAAAGTTCAGTGCCTGTCGCATGGGTTGAACAGCGCGGTGAGGCACTTTCAAGTCGCCTTGACACGATTTATGGGTCCGCACATATTGGTGGACGTTAAAACGCGGAACCAAGATGACATGTGGTAACTTTGGTATCGCCACATACCAAGCGTAAAACAAATAGTTCACAGACTTTAATGGCATTAGGTGGAGAGAATGGCCATGAGACATTACGTAAAATATATCAGCTTCCAGTACATGAACGGTGCATCTCAAAGATTAACGGAAATTTGATCGAAAGAAATTTATTCGATGGTAATTTGATCGAACGGAAATTTGGTAGAGTCCTTTTTTTAAGTTCAAACGTTAAAATTTTCGTCATGTCTTTTTGAACGCACTATACTATATAGTAAAACAAAATAATGCGTTCAAACAGAAATTTGAACCAAAATTTTAACGTAAATTTCCGGATGCGCATCTCAAAGGGCACTTATCACGCCCGGTTCATAAAGCCTGATATTGTAATCTTATCCCTGATTGTATCCTTCACCAGAGAACCTATCTCGTTGACTGGTTTCAAAAAAAAAAAAAGCCACAGCAAGCAGTGGTGCCTTTAATATCTTTTCATTAAAAAAATCTTTCAACTTTCGGTCTTGGAATGGGAAAATAGCCAACCGTCGATCAAAGCTAATTCATTTTTTGAAAGTTGACGCGATACGGTCTTGGGATGGGAAAATATACAACCGTCGCTCAAAGCTAATTCATTTTTTGAAAGTTGACGCGATACGAGGTAATTTGTTATCTGACATCAATTTGGCTTGGCTGGTGAAGCCTGTCATACTCCAGTCATTCTGATAACGGCTGGCTTTGAGTGTGCTGTACACACGTGTACTCTTGAGTGTGCTGTACACACGTGTACTCTTGGGTGTGCTGTACACAGGTGTACTCTTGGGTGTGCTGTACAAGCGTGTACTCTTAAGTGTGCTGTACAAGCGTGTGCTCTTAAGTGTGCTGTACAAGCGTGTACTCTTAAGTGTGCTGTACAAGCGTGTACTCTATGTACAAGCGTGTACTCTTAAGTGTTTTGTACAAACGTGTACTCTAAAGTGTGTTGTACAGGCGTGTACTAATCATAACCAGAGTAACGCTCATTCTTTTGTAGCGAATTAATGTTTCCCAAAACAGGTGACACTATAATTATAATTTTCAAAGAATGCAATTTTTCCACAAAAATAATCCGCACGAAATTCACAAGAATAAGGAGACGATGTGTCTCCAGACGAACAACAAAACAAAAAATTCAAAACAAAAACCCAAAGCAGCTGCCAAAATCGCTAATCTTGATCAGCTGCTGCTTAATCAATACAAGTCATCTATGCATGAAAGAAAGGATGGCGTAATGGTGAGTTCGGTAGCGCGCAGAATAAAAAAATCACCGCTGGCGGCGCTGGGCGAGGTTCTTGGAAATAGCACAAGGGCGCTTGGTGCGAATAGTCTCAATTGAAATATGGCGAATAATACATCTGTCGTGTGAAAGGGGGTTTGGAATTAAAGAGTATTAATACAGTTCAGAGGCGTGAAAAAAGTGTGCGGTGGCGTACCCGGGGGGGGGGGGGGTAAGGGGAGGGTAAGTTTAGGGTAAGGGGAGGGTAAGGTGAGGGTTAGGTGAGGGTAAGGTGAGGGTAAGGTGAGGGTAAGGTGAGGGTAAGGTGAGGTTAAGGTCAGGGTAAGGTGGTGGAAAAATAAGGGTACGGTCAGGGTAAGGTGAGGTACCTGTGAGGGTAGGGTGAGGGTAAGGTAAGGGTACTGTAAGGGTATGGTGAGGGTCAGGTGAGGGTAAGGTGAGGGTAAGGTGAGGGTAAGGTGTATCTGTCGTGTGAAAGGGGGTTTGGAATTAAAGAGTATTAATACAGTTCAGAGGCGTGAAAAAAGTGTGCGGTGGCGTACCCGGGGGGGGGGGGGGTTGTGAGGCAGCAATAGTTGGGATAATTATAAAGTGCCTTACTTAAATGCATGTTTTATCAATTAACTTCAGTAGAAAGGAAGTTCATGCATTTCCCCCGACATTGCTCGGCGGGCTACAGCTAGTATTAAAATAATGATATCCAGGTCAAATTCAAAACACTTAATTAAAAAGAAATGCTCGGAACATTCTCATCGCTTGGAAAAATATTAATATTCAGCTGTATTCCGTCCCGCGTCAAGGAACAGCTGTACCCGGGGCAAAAAGTGTTTTTGTGACACCCCCCCCCTCCAACCCTGAAAAAAATGTATGTATTTGTTTTATATTGTATGAAATAATGATGGCTTTTGAGGATCTTGATTTAGGGACCCGGGGGCTGACGACCACCTTGATTTAGGGACCCGCGGGCTGACGACCACCTTGATTTAGGGACCCGGGGGCTGACGACCACCTTGATTTAGGGACCCGGGGGCTGACGACCACCTTGATTTAGGGACCCGGGGGCTGACGGCACCTCCCTCCAATCTTTATAATATTTTTTTTTTCTTTTAAACACCCTCAAATTTAAAAGATAGGAGAGCCACGCGGAAAACACTTGAACGCATTCTGCTGCTACCGTTTGAGCACGGAAGTAAGGTACTACTTACACGGCTCAAAGACTTATGGGTTCACCTTCAGCAGCAAGACGCATTCTGCTGCTACAATTTGAGCACGGAAGTAAGGTACTACTTACACGGCTCAAAGACTTATGGCTTCACCTTCAGCAGCAAGACGCATTCTGCTGCTACCGTTTGAGCACGGAAGTAAGATACTACTTACACGGCTCAAAGACTTATGGCTTCACCTTCAGCAGCAAGACGCATTCTGCTGCTACCGTTTGAGCACGGAAGTAAGGTACTACTTACACGGCTCAAAGACTTATGGGTTCACCTTCAGCAGCAAGACGCATTCTGCTGCTACAATTTGAGCACGGAAGTAAGGTACTACTTACACGGCTCAAAGACTTATGGCTTCACCTTCAGCAGCAAGACGCATTCTGCTGCTACCGTTTGAGCACGGAAGTAAGGTACTACTTACACGGCTCAAAGACTTATGGCTTCACCTTCAGCAGCAAGACGCATTCTGCTGCTACAATTTGAGCACGGAAGTAAGGTACTACTTACACGGCTCAAAGACTTATGGCTTCACCTTCAGCAGCAAGACGCATTCTGCTGCTACAATTTGAGCACGGAAGTAAGGTACTACTTACACGGCTCAAAGACTTATGGCTTCACCTTCAGCAGCAAGACGCATTCTGCTGCTACAATTTGAGCACGGAAGTAAGGTACTACTTACACGGCTCAAAGACTTATGGCTTCACCTTCAGCAGCAAGACGCATTCTGCTGCTACCGTTTGAGCACGGAAGTAAGGTACTACTTACACGGCTCAAAGACTTATGGCTTCACCTTCAGCAGCAAGACGCATTCTGCTGCTACAATTTGAGCACGGAAGTAAGGTACTACTTACACGGCTCAAAGACTTATGGGTTCACCTTCAGCAGCAAGTCTCGCATGATTGCTTTAAGCCTACTAACACATACAAGCATAAGGTCTTATTGGAGTGTATTGGTTGTGAAGTGAAAATGGCTGTGTCATTCAAATAGAGCTATGATCCGCGTGTGGCATATAGGGTCAGACGATCCAGCGCAAGTGCCGATCTGCTTGACTGACTCCGCCGATCTGCTTGACTGACTCCGCCGATCTGCTTGACTGACTCCGCCGATCTGCTTGACTGACTCAAAGGCCCTCCGGTGACTACTTCAGCCCCCTCAACCCATAAATCTTATCCATGAGGTTCCCTGCATGCAAGTAGGTGATGGAATGGTGAGAAGGGGGGGGGGGTCAAGAGATACATCAAAGAAACACGAATTCAACATCAACAGGGATCCTGACATAACTGCAACAGTTTTCCTGAAATAACCGCACGAGGGATCCTGGCATAGGATGAGGAGAGATCCCGAAATAATAGCAAGACAGGTCCCGACATATTAAGCAAGATGGGTCCGGACATAACAGCAAGATAGATACAAATATAATAGCAAGAAAATCCCGACATAATAGCAAGAGGGATCCCGACGTAATAGCAACAGAGATCCCGACATAACAGCAAGAGGGGTCCCGACATAAAAGCACAAGGGGTCCCGACATAATAGCAACAGAGATCCCGACATAATTTCACGAGAGATCCCGATACAACAGCCAGGGATATCCTGACATGACAAGAAAAGAGATCATGAGATCAAAGTGACACGCGGAGACGGTTACAATGGTATGGGGATCCCTGGCCATGTCTACAGCCCACTTTGATGGTATTTAGATCCCTGCCCGTGTCCGTTACCACATGTTTTCTATTTGATTTTGTTTCCTCTAGTGTTCCCTGTTTGTACGAATGATTTTGTCTTGTTTCCTCTAGTGTTCCCTGTGTGTACGAATGATTTTGTTTTGTTTGCTCTGGTGTTCCCTGTGTGTACAAATGATTTTGTTTTGTTTCCTCTGGTGTTCCCTGTGTGTACAAATGATTTTGTTTTGTTTCCTCTAGTGTTCCCTGTGTGTACAAATGATTTTGTTTCGTTTCCTCTGGTGTTCCCTGTGTGTACAAATGATTTTGTTTCGTTTCCTCTGGTGTTCCCTGTGTGTACGAATGAGAACGGCATTTGGGGGTTGGCTACAAGTCAATGTTAATTAAAACCAACAAACCATTCTACTACCCACGTAAATGGTTAGAAATCCAGTCAACCAACTATGTGTGGATTCCTTTTCCGTTTCCGTTTTTTAAGAAGCGCTAGCTGACTAAAGCGAGGAGCCAATTTATCTGCCCCTTTCTTACATCCTAAAGCTAGAGACTACGTTTTGTTTTCTTTGTCTTAAAATTTTGTTGTAATTTGAGAACCTTCATTTCTTTATTTTTTTTTTTTATTTTTTTTTTTTTTTAAATTTTTTTTTGGATAATTACCATTTAGAAGAAATAGCGTGCGTAGGGCCGACCTTGAACCCGCCTGATGAAAGGTTAACAGCGAGCCCTTTAACGGGCACATTTGCACNTGAACCCGCCTGATGAAAGGTTAACAGCGAGCCCTTTAACGGGCACATGTGCACCGACTCACGGCAGATGGGAGGATACCAGATAGGAAGGTTGTAAGAGATGAACTACAGGTAGGGTTCGTGTCTAGTTCGATGGCCTCTGCACCGGAGGAGCAGCCTAGGCGGGGGAGGGAAAAAAAATAGACTAATTGAGTGTCAGGCCTTGTTTTTTTTAAGATAATTAAGATAACGATGTATTATGTCCACGCCATTTTTGCCCCGAACTTACCTGAAAAGAAAAAAAAAAAAACACGGTTCTAAAGCTAATATAAATCCTTATAAACTGTTTAAGAACGCTGCGTGTGTGTGGCGCGGGGGGGGGGGGTTAAGATGGTGAAAATCCCTTAGAAATAAAGAACTTATTCTAAAAAGTCTATAAATTACAGAAATTTTTTTTCAGAGCATCCATTTTTAATGGGAAAAAGGGGGGCGGGGGCAGTATATATATGTAATAAACTAAGGCATTAATCATGAATGAAACTAAGTAAAAATCATGAGCTGGGCCATAGCGAAGAGACATATAACAGTTGCCAGATATGTATCAATTGAGTTAGTGAACATTTTCTCACATGGCACGGTCGCCACGCTCTGAAGACTCCAGCTGTGTTACAAAGACGGGACTGCACTCTGCGTTTCAACACGAGCTGATGCTATAACACGATGCAGTTACTGCCCATACGTTCGTATCCTGTAAATGTCGGGTACATAAGGTTGATCAGACAACATGTGATAAGTTTGGGGAAAACATGACATGTAACATAATAGCAAACGGGCCAAAACTCTCTCTCGCTCTCTCTCTCTCTCTCTCTCTGTCCCTCTCTCTCTCTCGATCTCTCAATCTCTCTCTATCTCACTCTCTCTCTCTCTGTCCGTCTCTCTCGCTCTCTCAATCTCTCTATCTCTCTCTCTCTCTCTGCCCCTCTCTCTCGCTCTCTCAATCTCTCTCTATCTCATTCTCTCTTCATCAGCTGGTTGTGTGGTTAAAAGTGTTTTAATGGTAATAAATAGGAAAGCAAATGTATTCTTTAAGACCTCTTCTCTTATAATCCTCCCTACACACCCCCTTCTCTTATAACTCTCCCTACACACCCCCTTCTCTTATAACCCTCCCTACACACCCCCTTCTCTTATAACCCTCCCTACACACCCCCCTTCTCTTATTACCCTCCCTACACACCCCCTTCTCTTATAACCCTCTCTACACACCCCTTTCTCGTATAACCCTCCCTACACACCCCCTTCTATTATAACCCTTCCTACACACCCCTTATCTTATAACCCTTCCTACAAACCCCCTTCTCTTATAACCCTTCCTACACACCTCCTTCTCTTATAACCCTCCCTACCCGACCCCCTTCTCTTATAACCCTCCCTACACACCCCTTCTCTTATAACTCTCCCTACACACCCCCTTCTATTTTAACCCTCCCTACACACCCCCTTCTATTATAACCCTTCCTACACACCCCTTATCTTATAACCCTTCCTACACACCCCCTTCTCTTATAACCCTTCCTACACACCTCCTTCTCTTATAACCCTCCCTACCCGACCCCCTTCTCTTATAACCCTTCCTACCCAGCCCCTTCTCTAATAACCGTCCCTACACTGTACACTCCCCTTCTCTTATAGCACTTCCTACCAACACCCCTTCTCTTATCACCCTCCCTACCCTACCCACTTCTCTTATAACCCTCCCTACCCGACCCCTTCTCTTATAACCCTCCCTACCCAACCCCTTCTCTTATAACCCTCCCTACCCGACCCCCTTCTCTAATAACTCTCCCTACCCATCCCCTTCTCTTATAACCCTCCCAACCCCCCCCTTTTTCTTATAACCCTACCTACCCACACCCTTTCTCTTATTACACTCGCTACCCCCCACCCTTCACTCCATCCAACATTCAGCATTACTTTCCATCTCTCTTACAGATCTCCACTGTTATCACCAAAGGTTACAAAACATGTGGGCACACTGTCGAGGCAAAACGCTCAGCAAATATGCACGAGAAGCTTGTTTTCATACAGGCTTTTATTTAACGTGTATACGTTTGGTGAAATCTAATGAGACCCTTGGCTACCATGCATGCAGCTCCCGTGCTGTCTTCGTTATTCTGGGAAATTTTTTAAAGAGACAGCAAGGCAAAAGTTAATGTGTCATTTAGTCTTTCAGGATGTAGGAATAGTGTTGTTGCGCCCCCCCCCCCCCACAGTTGCTAGTAATTTATTTATGATGGAAAAGTTTGTGCATTACTGTGGGGGATATATTCACTCCAAAAAAAAGTCATCAATTAAAGCCAGATGACAACCTGAGAGAATTATCAACGTATATGGTTTTAAAAATTGATAAAAGGCTTTTGCTAAAAAAAAGACGTACTCGTTTATTATTCCATTTAATGTGTTTCTGTTTAAACCGCGGGTGTCCTGCTAGAGAAATGGTTTTTAGTTGAGATGTTGTAACCTATCATGCTGGGTGTCTTACTAGAGAAATTGTGTTCAGTTGAGATGTTGTAACCTATCATGCTGGGTGTCTTACTAGAGAAATTGTGTTCAGTTGAGATGTTGTAACCTATCATGCTGGGTGTCTTACTAGAGAAATGGTGTTTAGTTGAGATGCAGCCTATCATGCTGGGCGTCTTGCTAGAGAAATGGAGTTTAGTTGAGATGTTGTAACTTAACATGCTGGGTGTCTTGCTGGAGAAATTGTGTTTAGTTGAGATGTTGTAACCTATCATGCTGGGTGTCTTGCTAGAGAAATTGTGTTTAGTTGAGATGTTGTAACCTATCATGCTGGGTGTCTTGCTAGAGAAATGGTGTTTAGTTGAGATGTTGTAACCTATCATGCTGGGCATCTTGCTAGAGAAATGGTGTTTAGTTAAGATGTTGTAACCTATCATGCTGGGTGTCTTACTAGAGAAATTGTGTTCAGTTGAGATGTTGTAACCTATCATGCTGGGTGTCTTGCTAGAGAAATGGTGTTTAGTTGAGATGTTGTAACCTATCATGCTGGGTGTCTTGCTAGAGAAATGGTGTTTAGTTGAGATGTTGTAACCTATCATGCTGGGTGTCTTGCTAGAGAAATGGTGTTTAGTTGAGATGTTGTAACCTATCATGCTGGGTGTCTTGCTAGAGAAATGGTGTTTAGTTAAGATGTTGTAACCTATCATGCTGGGTGTCTTACTAGAGAAATTGTGTTCAGTTGAGATGTTGTAACCTATCATGATGGGTGTCTTGCTAGAGAAATGGTGTTTAGTTGAGATGTTGTAACCTAACATGCTGGGTGTCTTGCTAGAGAAATGGTGTTTAGTTAAGATGTTGTAACCTATCATGCTGGGTGTCTTACTAGAGAAATTGTGTTCAGTTGAGATGTTGTAACCTATCATGCTGGGTGTCTTACTAGAGAAATTGTGTTTAGTTGAGATGTTGTAACCTAACATGCTGGGTGTCTTGCTGGAGAAAGTGTGTTTAGTTGAGATGTTGTAACATATCATGCTGGGTGTCTTACTAGAGAAATTGTGTTTAGTTGAGATGTTGTAACCTAACATGCTGGGTGTCTTGCTGGAGAAAGTGTGTTTAGTAGAGATGTTGTAACCTGTTATGCTGGGTGTCTTGCTAAAGAAATGGTGTTTAGTTGAGATGTTGTAACCTGTCATGCTGGATGTCTTGCTAAAGAAATGGTGTTTAGTTGAGATGTTGTAACCTATCATGCTGGATGTCTTGCTAAAGAAATTGTGTTTAGTTGAGATGTTGTAACCTATCATGCTGGGTGTCTTGCTAGAGAAATGGTGTTTAGTAGAGATGTTGTAACCTATCATGCTGGGTGTCTTGCTAGAGAAATGGTGTTTAGTTAAGATGTTGTAACCTATCATGCTGGGTGTCTTGCTGGAGAAATTGTGTTTAGTTGAGATGTTGTAACCTATCATGCTGGATGTCTTGCTAAAGAAATGGTGTTTAGTAGAGATGTTGTAACCTAATATCAAGCGTGCCGTGTTGGGCACTTCACTGTGCTATTGTTAACACGTCACGAAAAAAAGAAAGGTAGTTTTTGGATGTGGTTAACCTTACATGGACGGTGATCAGTCAGGTTTTAACACGGGCTGTCGACTGATGGATGACACTTGACGAATCACTTCAGAGGAGTGATGATACGGCAGTTTAGATCAAATTAAAACATGACTTCAAAAAAAAATTGAAAACGAATAGTTTGTGGCAATCAATGGTTGGTGGCAATTAATGGCTAGTGAAAATCAATGGCTTGTGACAACCAATGGCTAATGAGAACCAATGGCTGGTGACAACCAATGGCTAATGAGAACCAATGGCTGGTGACAACCAATGGCTAATGAGAACCAATGGCTTGTGTCAAACAATTACTTGTGACAACCAATGGATTGTATAAGCAAAGCATGAGCTTACATGATACAAGTTTGGCATACAGAGCCACCAGGTTTGACATACAGAGCCACCAATCCACCAGGTTTGGCAAACAGAGCCACCAATCCACCAGGTTTGACGAACAGAGCCACGAATCCACCAGGTTTTACAAACAGAGCCACCAATCGACAAGGTTTGACAAACAGAGCCACCAATCCACCAGGTTTGACAAACAGAGCCACCAATCCACCAGGTTTGACGAACCAATCCACCAGGTTTAACGTACAGAGCCAACAGGTTTGACGAACAGAGCCACCATTCCACCCGTTTTGGCAAAGAGAGCCACCAATGCACCAGGTTTTGCGTACACGGCCAAAAATCCACAAACCTTTGCATACAGAGCCACCAATCCACCAGGTTTGACAAACAGAGCCACCAACCCACCAGGTTTGACAAACAGACCACCTACCCACCAGGTTTGACAAACAGAGCCACCAACCCACCAGGTTTGACAAACAGAGCCACCAACCCACCAGGTTTGACAAACAGACCACCAACCCACCAGGTTTGACAAACAGAGCCACCAACCCACCAGGTTTGACAAACAGAGCCACCAACCCACCAGGTTTGACAAACAGGGCCACCAACCCACCAGGTTTGACAAACAGAGCCACCAACCCACCAGGTTTGACAAACAGGGCCACCAACCCACCAGGTTTGACATACAGGGCCACCAGTCCCAGCAGATTTTACAAGAGCATACATAACCACCGCCACCACCCCCGCCATTTCTGACAACAGCGTACAAAGGAACTAAAACTCAGTAGACCTTTAAAAATACACAGCTTGTGGAACTGTGTTTAGGACCTGCGTGTCGGCTATTGTGGAACTGTGTCTAGGACCTGCGTGTCGGCTATTGTGGAACTGTGTCTAGGACGTGCGTGTCGGCTATTGTGGAACTGTGTCTAGGACCTGCGTGTCGGCTATTGTGGAACTGTGTCTAGGACCTGCGTGTCGGCTATTGTGGAACTGTGTCTAGGACCTGCGTGTCGGCTATTGTGGAACTGTGTCTAGGACCTGCGTGTCGGCTATTGTGGAACTGTGTCTAGGACCTGCGTGTCGGCTATTGTGGAACGGTAAAAGGTAAGATTGCAGGCAACCTGCAGACATCCATGGATCGGTAATAAAAGGTAAGATGTCAGACGAACCGGCAGACATCCATGGAACGATAACAGGAAAGATGGCAGACGGCCTGCTTGGTATTCCCATTTTTAAAAAAATACTATTTTCGTTTGAATAACGTTCAGTGAAGGTTGCTTTATTTCGATTATAGTCAGAGTTTCCACATTACCCACAAAACTAATTGTCAGTGAGGTCATTCCAACATACTGCTTGATCCACATGCAGAGAAGACCCTGGACCAGAGACAGACAGAGAGAGAAAGACAAGGAAATACAGAAGGAAAAAAAGCGAGCTAACACAGAAAAGAGCAAAGATAGAAAGATAGACAAAGATCGACAAAGATAGAAAGAAAGCGAGCGAGCGAGTGAGAAAGACAGAGTGAGGGAGAGAGAGAGAGAGAGAGAGAGAGAGAGAGACCGACAGACAGAGAGAGACAGACAGAGAGAAAGTAAAAGAAGGGTTCAGGGTGAGGCAATCATGTTGTGAAAATAAGAAAAGTTTACTCACCAAGTAAACGCGTACATCTCTGCTGTAGAGGGATAAACCTCATCCTTGATGGCTTAAGTCGCCAGCTGCTATGGTGTCGTCAGCTGCTATGGGTGTCGTAAAAATTAACTAAAACTGCAGGGCGACAACATCAGCTGCAAAATATCGCAAGTTGGATACCGATAGTAAGACGAAGGTGCCTCCACGAAGCATATCAGGTGATGGTATATTGCCGAGAATGAAACACGGCCACTGGCTTGCTATATCCAGGAAGAAATATCACCAACACAATAAATAAATATATGGAATGAACGTGTGAAACGTGGGGGAAAAATCCTTTTCGAAATTTCAATCTTGTCTCTTGAGTTTAATTTCCATGTCCACGGTTGAATGACTAAATTTTCAACAACTGAAACTGAAAGTATAGAAAAAGAGAATAGTATAAAGTTCATTTATAAAAGATCACATTTGATGTCAAATTCATTCGCTCCCGTTACTAATGTCTAATGCAGCTACAAAATAAGATAAAACTGATCACCCACTGGTGAGTTTGAAAGATTTTATTGGAAGGGAATTCCCGCCCTACGACTCTGAGAACTGCTTCAGAGATCAAATCAAACAGGACGAAATCAAAGATGACGAAATCAAATCCACGACGGATCCAATGAGCCATTGGGGGGGGGGGGGGGGGGGGGGGGGGGGGGGGGGGGGGGGGGCGGGGCTATCGTGAAACTATCAGCCGTCTGTTGGTAGACGTCCCTAAAGGCTATGGCTTGGCGTGGCCGTTGTTGTCAATCCTGACATCAAGAAAGTGAAAGGGCAGCCGTGTTAACAGTGGGCTAAAGTGGTAGATTAAATTGGACATATCCAGGTTTGGGAGGAATCAATAGGGAGGGGGGGGGGGTAGGGGCGCTGTACACAGGCTTATCTGGTCAGGCTTCAATTACTGGCGTCGTGGACAGGTGACTATTCCTAAATTGTGAAAAATCACCTACACTTCTTAATACCATTACAAAGCCGGACACTACTATACTACCAACAGTGATTCGTCCAGGATATCTCTTAAATATTACTTTACCCACTTAATTTTCAACTACGCTCCGAATCTAAATCTAAGTCTCCAAGGGAAAGTTGTGCAACTCACCGCTCCAACACCGCAGGCCGTCGCCGGTGTTCAAGTTAACGGGTTAATGTCCTCTCGGTTGTATACACAGGCATCACCCCCCCACGTTTTTCCCGCCATAACCACAAACCAGACCAGAGGCGTAGCGTGGTGGGGGCAGGGGGGGGGGACAGATGTCCCCGGCGCCAGCTATTTAGGGGCGCCAAAATGTTCTTTGATAACATTTCATTGATGAAAATAATGGGTTTGAGAGTTGAAAAAAAAGAAAAAGGGGCGCTAAAAATGGATCTTGTCGCCCGGGCCGCGAATCTTGTCCCCGGGCGCCAAACGCCCTCGCTACGCCACTGAACCAGACACATTGACGCCTGACATGGCTAGGCTAAATGGCATCGCTATTCGTGTATCTGTAGACCATCTACTTCCCTACCCCGACCAAGTGACCACGGCTCAGGGAAGCCCTGTTTACCACCTACCCGCTCCTACCACTCGTGACGACGTTCCAAGTGCTCGCCCAGGCCTGATGACCCACTAGAGTTCTCGTGGGCCGTGCCCAGGCTGGTCAAAGACGTACTGCCACATTGGGAGTTGAAAGTGACCAGGGGGTTTGGGTGGGTGTGGAGGGGGGGGAACGTGGGCTGGAAGGGTACGTCTGTTTATAAGGGGGTGGCAGCTGGTCAGAGGGTGCCGCACAAGGTTGGAAGGAAGTACTGGTAGTTTGAAGGGGTGCATGTGGTTGGAAGGGTTGCAGGTGGTTGGAAGGGGTTGCAGGTGGTTGGAAGGGGTTGCAGGTGGTTGGAAGGGGTTGCAGGTGGTTGGAAGGGGTTGCAGGTGGTTGGAAGGGGTGCAGATGTGTGTAAAGGGGTGTAACTGGTTAGAAGGAGCTGCACCTGGTTGGAAAAAGGCGTAGATAATTTGAATGAGGATCAGGTAGTGGGGGGGGGGGGCGTCAAGGGGTTGGGAGGGGGGTCAGGCGGTTGGGAAGATGGTCGGGTGGTTGGGAAGGGTTCAGGTGGCGGAGAAGGGGGTAGGGTGGTGGACAGGGGG
>CAXITT010000020.1:2847020-2869409 GCA_964033795.1 Lymnaea stagnalis | reverse complement strand
GGAATAAATTTCCAAGATCCCAATAATGGCAAGTTACCTCAAGATTATTACCCAGTGTGATAAATCAAGCATTAAGTTAAAATGTACAAAAATAAAACCAAAACAATTTTTTTTTTAAAATTAGTGGCATACGTAATGAAAAATAAATAGAATAAAAAGGACTGTATTTACCTGAAGTAAAATGTTGACCAGTCTTGTCCTGGCATGTCATGATTCATCCTGCACATTCATCATAAGAGCAGCTGTGAATTCTGGCAGTGATGGGGGTCTTCAAGTCATCTCTGTGAAAACAACAACTTTAACCTGGAAGTAAAATAATACATTAATTAGTAGAAGACAGAAACTTTATTATATTAGAGCGCAAGCTTGCATTAATATGAAGACAATATCCTATGAACAATTTTAACCTGAAAGTTACCATCATAAAAAGTACCAAAAAAATTAATCACACTTGGTGTAATCATTGCTTTTACACCAGCCATGTTTGCATGGTTCTCTAAGGGAAAGTTGAATAGCTTTGTTTATTTAATCTATTAAATAGTTAAAGTCCAACCACTATTGGACTTAGGGAAGGTGGTGTTAAATGAACAAAAGAAAACCTTCAAAATGGTCACGTAAAGCTCAGTGCAAGATTTTAACTACAACTGCATTACAGTAGAGAATCTTTAAAAATTTAAATACAATTTTTTGTCACAGATCAATGGTAATATTATTCTAACCTGCAAGATGTAACTCTTTATTACTACTACTAAGATTTTAACCAAAAAAATGTATGCTATAGCGACAGATGAATCTAAATATGAGAAGCAATCCGCCTGAATAGCTCTTTTGCATTTTTTAATTATTTCTTTTACAGCAAAAATGCACTCAATATGTCAAAAGGAAATTTATATTTTTTTAGTGATTTTTATCTAATTTTAACTAAATTAGGAATGTGCAAGACTTTACTCTAACCTAATCGGTGAAACTAACCCTTCCAATACAGTCTTTTGATATTATTTACATGCACTTGCAGGATTTATCTTTATATAAAGTGCATTCAAAGGATCAAGATACTAAATGTTAAGATATGTGTTTATTATGGCATGTAATTGACTAGGGCAGAGGCTCCCAGACTGTGTCCTGCTGCAACCTGAAATGTTAAAAAATTAATGGACTTAATGCAAGCCATTTATAATTAAGTTGGTATTTTTCACTAGTTCTCCAACCTACTTGGTACTCTGTACTTATTAAAGTAGCAGTTGGTTTTGTGCAGCGTCTATGCTGTATCAATTAAATATTGTTTTGATAGAGTCAAGTGAAGTTTTAATGAGGCATGTCTTCTTGTATAAGTATAAGTCTTGGTACTCTGTACTTATTAAAGTAGCAGTTGGTTTTGTGCAGCGTCTATGCTGTATCAATTAAATATTGTTTTGATAGAGTCAAGTGAAGTTTTAATGAGGCATGTCTTCTTGTATAAGTATAAGGCTTCAAAAATGGATTAGATTGTTTAAAACGTGCTATTTTAGAGTGCACAAAGAATGTGGCTTAGAGCAAAATTGAAAATACGAGGGTGCAGCAACGGTGCTGTGACTCCAAAACGCTTGGGAAACTTTGGACTAAGGATATTTGAAATTCATGTACTAGCACCATTGTTGGTCACCCGAAAGCTTTTTTGTTAACCCTCTTGATCTCTCGCTGTCTAGCAGTGAATCTGACACTGACGAAAACAATCAGGAAAGTAATGAAGACAATCAAAATGATTATGTTTACAATAATGTTGTGAATCCTTGGATTAGGATTAGGGGTTCTGAATTGGATAGAGATGACCCCTATGAATTTTTAGAAAAAAAATAGAGCTGTTAAATAAGCCTCATGGGATAAGCACCCCATTTGAGTACTTATGCTAATTTTTACACAATATATCATTAAAATGTTTGTGAGAGAGAATAATAATAACTAATAAGTATGCAGACAACTTTCTCAGTAACACCCAGCTCAAATAAACCATAATTGGATGCACAATGGTGAAAAGGACCACTCTGTCTGAAGCAACCGAAAAGTACCCCAAGGGCTTGTGTACAAGATAGATCAGCAGCTACACATTACACTTATGCCGATAATCACAGCACACATCCTGCTGGGCACAACAGTCATGTCAGATCAATGGAGAGCATAATGCAATTGGCACCACTCAGGGATTGACCCATCAAACGGTCATTCATCCTGTTAAGTTTTTTTATCCAAACTCAGGTGCCAATAGCCAATACCCAAAGCATCGAGCGTTTGTGGAAATCTTCAAAAGAGAGAAACAAGCGCCACAATGGCACACACGTGGACATGTGGCATCAACGTGTTATAGTAACTGGTTTTTATGTCTTCAACGCCATTCTAGACGATATTGTTCAATTTTGGCCACTACAGTAGCATAGGACCTTTAAAGAAGTATGTTTTTATTTTCAAAATGTGAAATAATGTATAATTTTTTAATTAAATTTTTTTTAAGGCTAATTCAGATTGATCAGGTTTAGGGATACATTTTAGGGTTCATGTTAGGTTTAGAGATACTTTTAGGGTTCAGGTTAGTTTAGGGATACATTTAGGACATAACTTCATAAGTTCGTGGGTCACGATAACCAAGAATTGCAGATGGCGGCCACCGGGCTGATCTCTCCGAATTTTTTATTCAAAGGAACATTTGTTTTATGGGAAGTGTGAATAATAATAATTTTTGTGGTGAATTAAAATTGAAGTATCCACTTCTGATACCGGGTCCGAATAGCCGCAGCCAAACTTTTCGTTACAATTACAGATAAGTCAGTAGCCGATTTGCCCCCCCCCCCCCCCCAAAAAAAATGCAACTTTGATCTTGAATCTTCCTTGATGTCATGTTAATGATTATAGAACTATATTTAAAATAGAATTAAAAAATACAATAAAATTATAACGTATTCTTACTTGCTTTTAGCTGTATGTCACATTCTTCGTGTTTCTTCAATGCTGCATAAGTCTTCAAAATATCGCACATTTCTCAATTGATAATAATGGCTCTAACTCTAACTAAGATGTCAAACCAACATGAAGTATCCGTCATAACCGTCACGTGACCAACCGGAAATTATAAAGCCCTCACGTGACCAGCCGGGTCCGAATAGCCAATTGCTGCTATAGGGTACCTATAGCTACTCCATTAGCTAAATACAGCTTCCTGTCACTCACGAAAATTACCGAACACTTCAATCGGGTTTGAATCATGGCTGAAAACGCTGTTTTTTCTGACCCAATTATAGGGTCATCTCATTTCTGACGCATCAACCTTGAAACTTGCATTGCTACTTTCGCGATTCAGAAATCAACAATGCAATGATATATCACGTGATGCACGCAAGCCATGGATGTTTTGATGAGAATCATTAAACCAAAGTTAAAATCTGTAACAATTGGGTTTTTGAGATATTGAAATTTGGGGGGGGGGGGGGTCTTGAAACGTCTTACTTAATTAAATATGGTAATGGCATTTTGAAAAAGAAAATAATTTTATTTTTATAGATACTCACACATTAGACTTGTATGGTATTAGTTTTGTTGTTTTTCTTTGTGTGGGTTATGTTAGATTTGTAACACCGGGTTCATGCGAGGAGGTGGCTGAAAGGGCACTTATCCCGGACGTCAACATGGAGGGGAGGAGGGGGGGTTGGTTTGGCACCAATTCGACTTTAGACATTTCCTCAATAGTGAATTAAGCTCTAAACTCCCACGTACTCCACAAAGACTACGTGTGAGTCGTGTGCCAAATCGACTTTTTACTAGCCCGCCCCAGTTAAAAAAATATATATTTAGAGGTGGCATTTTCGAACAAGTGCGATAAAAACAGAGTTTTTTTGTTTTTTTTTTGCAACCTAAAGTTCGTAGCGACGATGATAAAAATAAATTACACGATTTTTGGGGAAAAATCTGTGAATGAATTGCTTTGTAAACTTCCTTGTAAACTTCATCTGCCATCTATCTGCCTTTCATGAAGTTTAGTGATTGGTGTTCCTGCAGGGGTCCATGTACCCCACAGCGGAACTTTTTATTAAGTAGTCATGGGAATTTTTGCATCATTTTGGGATTTATGCTCACGCGTTGGGAATTTCTCCTCTGCTAGAACCATGATCAAACAATGAACTTGTGGCTAAACGGGCTTAAGAAATATGCTGGCGTAAATAAAAGCTTTGAACTGATACATGTCACGCACTGTTAAATCATCCATCCAAGAAATTTTTTAAATTGGGTTTACTATTTAAAGAACCCCCCCCCCCAACCCACCCAAACAACTTAGCATAAACTAAAGTTAAAAAATGAATACACTGAAATTGGAGCAGTAATAAAATATATAAATTTTTGGGTAGAATCCGATGATGTAATGCTGATGCAGAGCTGTCGAGGTAACGTTTTGAGGACCCTGCCACTTTTAGGTTTGGTGCCCCCTTTGTCCACATCACAACTTTGGGCCACTTAAAGTTAAATGTTTGAGACCCACTGCAGTTGCGTGTGGTTGAGGTTTTAATTTTCTCTTAAAAGGCAAGTGGAAGCGGGGTAGCTTCCTCACATGCCCAATCACTAAGCTGACAAATTCATTCAACTTGGCTATTTACTCAAGGCTGGGGAAAACCCCCAGAAGAACTCAAACCCGATAACTCTTGGTGGGAAGGAGGACAACATTGCCCTGCACGTACACCTACTGGAACAGCTAGGGTTTGAGACGCCTTTAGTGGTCTTTGACCGATGCTTGTAAGCGGTGCTGGTGCTGAATAGTTAAAATACTTTTAAATTAGTTACACGACACCCAACAATTTAAAGTTAATGAATGATATGTAAAAAACTGTGCCTAACAGAAAATGGTCATAAGTTCACACATGCGGAACACCTACCAAGCTTTAAATCTCAACATTAAGTTATAGAGGAAAATAAGAATTAAAACAATGCAGTAAAAAATACATAAAACACACAAGTCGACTTGTATATTTGATAACATCATTATAATGCTTCACATATTTAACAGTAAAAACAAACTTGATTAACAGTCATTGCAATCAAGTAACTAAATAATAAATACAATGTAATCTTAATTAGAAACACATACAATTACTTTAAAATTAGCTAGAGCACCCAATCGCAATTAAAATCATATCCGTCATGTCTTAACCTTTTTTTCTCATGGGAGACTTGATATTTAATAAATTTCAATTGACGGCATACACATCAATTTGTTCACATAAGTCAAATATATGTGTCTTGTCGTATTGTTTTCTCCTTTTAAACAAATATCTCTTTCACAATTATTATCAATATCATGCATTAACTCAATTAGACAAGGCATTTCAGGCCCAAGACATATAAGATGATTTTAACCTAGTTTTCATTGTCAGTGACCGCTATGTCCCAGTTTTCATATTTAGTGACTGCTGTGTTATATTTCTCATTGTCAGTGACTACTGTGTCCCATTTTTTCATTGATAGAGACAAGCCTGTTCCAGTTTTCATTGACAGTGACTACTGAGTCCCATTACAAAGTATCCAAAGAAACGTGTCACATGAACATTTACAATCTTTTGATTTTTAAAATAGTTTAACAATTCTCAACATAATTTAAATATGATGGACCTTTAAAACAAAATGTCGACCTTAAGATACAAAGCATAATAAGGGACATTAACCTTTTAAAAATTGTCATATTTTTCTATTGGTCAAATAATTCTAATTATTTGTTTTGCAGAGTCCGTTGATGGCATCCGTTGAAGATTTTCCAAAAAATATTGAAAAGAATATTCACCATTTTCACAATGATATTAAAGGTATCACTTTCACAAAGGTAGTCTCAATTTAAAAAAACTAAGTGACAATGTTAGGAAGTTAAACATTGACTGGTAAATATTTATGGGGCCTAGGATTACCCCCCCCCCCCAGTGATAGAGTAATCATATTAACAAATAAAAGACAATTCAATAGTTTTTTTTGCAATTAATTAAAAAGTCTTTAAAAAATGAAGTATTAGTTAGCCAAATACAAAAATAAAGCGTAAGCAGTTAAAAATCCAGACTAGTTTCACATTTTGTAGCAAGAATGTTGTGTGGCTTATTATCTAAATGAAGCTGTTAAAATCAACAGGAAATGATCATAAGCAGCCAGCCAAGCAACTCAATTTCAAGTACAGTACATAACAGGTCATAGGTCATTCATACATGTACCATGACACATTTCATTGTGACCATTAAACTTGTCAATAGGAGATTTTATCTTTTAGGCAAATGTTTGCAAACACAATAAAAAAAATCAAATTCCTTCTATTACCATTTAGAACTCATAGGGTTTTATTAAATCTTCACAAGAATTGATGTTCTCTTTATGTGCAGTAGAAAATGCTTGTCACAATCAGATTCTGCTTTGAAAAATGTGACAAATTAGCTCTCAAAGGAACAAACAATGAAATGCAGGCACTGTTCAATAGGGTAAAACTCATAGGATAAAAATAGACCTTTCTTAAAGCTAAAGTTGAAAGGTCACGACCATACACACTTTTGCAGTGGTGAAAGAGGATGAAAATTTATGTAGCACATAAAAAATCTCTTAATTCATGCACCATCAAGTGAATTGTTAACATTTATTGGGCTTCATATTTTTTTTTAACATGTTGTTGATTTACCTCTCTGTGTCACACCTGGACAAATGAAATCTACAGACATTTTGTGAGTTACTAGTTTATTCAGCTGGAAATGGTGTAGTAAAAACATGAGGCGAGTCCCAAAAGTTTTTAATAAAACAACAATGACGCTTACAAGTAAAGCAAACCAATTACAAAGCAATGTTCAACTTTATGATAAACAAATAATAAGATGAAATTAATTATCACACAACTGCTCTTAAACGGACCTTTATAAAAGAAGATCAAAATGTACAAATTAGATAAAAGTTGCACCTTTCAGTTAGCTGAGAGTGAAAAAAAGTTACACACACAAAAAAAACCCCCAAAACTTCCCACCACACAAAAAAAAAAAAATGTTATCTGCAGGAAGGGCTGCTATATACCTTTTAAAAAGACAGTGGGCAGCTCCACATGCTATTCTGAGACAGGCTGCTGAAATGCCAGGCAGGTCAGCTTCAAAACTGGACACCTGGCATCCCTATCAGCAGGAAGCAATAAATGGGCTCTTTAGAAAAATGGCAAGAGTTTGCGTTTGAACTATTTTCACAAATTAATAATTATGAAAGGACACTTTGGCAATTAGGTTATAATAATAATTTACTTCAATTTTAAAACAAACAGTGATTTTTGTTTTCTTTCAAATCACCATCTATCCACCAGAATGGACACAATATTTTACTTCTCGTCTTACTAATGATGAACAATTGACATTGATTGTGAAAATATGAATGACATTTCAACTGGGGTGACAATTTTGTTCTGAGAGTTGTGTTGTGTGCATCCAGAGTAGACTTTTTCTTTTCATCCGTCTTAAAAAAAGTAATTAAACTTGATTACAATTTCAGCTCTGATTGGCTGGACTTTGAATCATGCAAATAACAGGCTTTGAGGGATATTTTACAAATTGGAAAATACTTAGAAATATTTATATTTATTGTTTATCCCCTTACTAAATGACACGGGACAATTCAATCTTTACAAGCACCAAAGTGCATTTGAAATAGGTCAGATCAGGACAATTTTTGTCACAGGGGAGCGGGTTTCTTGACAAATGTATAAGTATGCAAAAATTTTAAGACAATAAGAATATCTTAACACATTCCTGTCCAAATTACTTAAGGTACACTTTGAGTGCTTTCAGGGAAATATGCCAGGGTATATGACAACCATTTATTTTCTTGGTTACTGTGCCACATTTGAAGTTTACTGCTGACGTGGTTTTGATTCATACAGAAAAAGTGAGGATAACTGATATTTGAACAGAGCTGAAGATTCTCATTTGTACCAAAACATAAGAGGGCTGGGGCTAGAAAATTTGCAGGAGCATCGATATTGGATTTTAAAAATAACAAAAATAAATACAATTAAATATAATATGGCTGGCTCACACGAATATATTTGGTGGTAAGAAATAAATTTTGCATAGATTATAAATAAACCTCCCTAATATTATGACCTGATCAATAGAATGTCTTTATTTTCAAAATCCAAGATATGGTACCGGTGCTTTCATTTAAAGAACACACCCCACTGTTATAAAAACCTTTAAAACAACAACAATCAGCTGCAACATTTAAGACCATTTCAAGCAAACATTTTCTACATAGCAGAAAATTAACTGAGCTAATTGTAAAAATTTATCCCTGGGAGCTGATCACAACAAACATTAGCAGAGTTCAACATCTGTAACTGTTACATGCCGTTGTAGGCGGGGCCTTCCCCTCCTTGCGGACACACCCAGTTGATGTTCTGGCTGGGGTCCTTGATGTCACAGGTCTTACAGTGGATGCAGTTCTGGGCATTGATCTGTAACCTATGGCCCTTGCCATCTTCTTTCTCAACATACTCATATACGCCTGGAAATGACAAAAAATTTTCAGCATTAATTAATATCAAATTTAAACAATAATTTATGAGAGCTGAAACAATAGCCAACTATCTTTAACTAAAAAAACAAAACAAAAAAACAAACAAAAAAACAGACCTAATATTTTAATATTTAAAATCTGCATTGACCTATATGACTGCTGGAGATAAAATGACAATGAACTATTCTAACTGCATTTCTAATTCTGTTCATTTTGTTGTTTTTAAAAACAAAATATTTCCATATTTAAGTATTGAATAAATTATTAAAATTCAATTACTTTAAAAAAAAAGTGAAAATCTATTTAAAGTGGAAAAACTGTAGACATGGGATTAATTCAAAGGGAACTCTGATGATTTAACCATATTCATTTGATCTTCTAAAGTGCGATAGCAACACAAATTCTGAATCTACAAATGAAAATAATTGCAAGACCTGATACAATGAATGACAGTTAAATCATGTCACAATAGTTATATAAGCCTGTTCTGATACAACCCATGGAAGTACATTAATTTCACAGTAGTTATGTGAACATGAAGCATATCATCAATCTAGGATCATGATCTTGCAACTCAAGGGTGAAAGACTGAGCTCACCAGCTGGACAGAACCTCTGCTCGGGTCCGTCGAAGATGGCAAAGTTTCTGGCCATGGGTACGCTGTCATCTCTCAATGTCAGGTGGGGGGGCTCATCGTGGTCATGGTTGGTGCCGGTCAAGGCCACAGAAGACAACAGGTCAAAGGTGACCACGTTATCAGGCTTTGGGTAGGTGATGGGCTTGCATTCCTTGGCAGGCCTCATCCTCTCATGGTCTGGAACTGAGGTTGGTAAACAAAACTTACAAGGGGCACTGTTTACATTTTATAAAAAGGGAAAAAAAAACATCTCTAATATTTTAGCATTGGGTTCAAGAAAATTTAGAAAACCATTTTTGTGAATATGAAATTAGCTTACATTTTAAAATGTACAGATGTTCTAAATTACTCTTGAGTATGAGCTCCCATAAAGTAGGAGTAAAATCTTAAACAATGTAATGATTATTTTTGTTTTTTACTAACGAGTGAATAAGCATTGAGATAATAATAACCATGTTAATTACCGCAGCCCTTTAACAATTCAAGAAAGAAAAATATGCCAGCAAAAAAAACCCAGTTATATCAAGTTGACAAAATTTTTAGAGATGTTTTACAAAAGAGTAACTCGACACATTGTCACATACTTCCATTGGACCACGTGAATGGTTCCTTGCCTCTCAACAGATAATACACAACTCCAGTGTATAACAAGCCACTGTACAGTCCTAGAGGTGTGTGGAAAGATGGCCTTACATTCCTAACAGATTTCAGCTCAGCCCATGTCCAAGTTGCCCTCATTCTCTCCTCATAGGAGACTGGTTCTAAACCTGAAGATATAAGACTGTTAAAAGTCAAGCATGAAGCGAATAATGTAGAAGACATTTTTGTGAGAATTTTTTTTCATTGTTGAATATGCTTCTACATGCTCTATGCTGCACACTTTCCTCACAGAATCTCACCAACAGTTTTGGAGCTGGACACTTGTTTTTCATCTGTTATTGTGTCGTAGACAGCTTCAGCGGCTACCAAACCGCTCTTCATGGCATTGTGGATTCCTTTTATCTTGGGCAGATTGAGGAACCCTGGACTACAGCCAATGAGACAGCCACCAGGGAAAGTCAACTTGGGTATGCTCTGGACAGGTGAACACAAGAAGCAATGATCAAATGTAATTAAATAAAACAAAATGTTAACATAAAAGTTAATGAATCATTATGACCTAGACCCTTTTTTACTTAATTCTGAATTTCTTTGCTGCAGGCTAGGAAAATTGATGATGCAATCATGTTTAGAAATTTCAATTTGAGTATCTGAAATTAACTCAATCTCAATGTAATGGCTACTTCTGTACTTAATTTATATTCCTGAGAAAAGGAAGTAACTCCTATTTTGCAATTGATTTACATTTATAAAATATTTGTTAAGCTGAAAAATATAACATAAAATTAATGAATTAAGGATAAATGCATCCCGAAATGAATAAGGTTTAATAAAAATATAATTTTAACAGCAAAAAAATAATTAACAATGACCAACATATGCTCTATATAGACGCACCATACTAAAAATTGACAAAAATTAAAGTGAGACAAGATAAAAACTGCTGGTTTTTAAATTCAAATCATTCCATAACTGGAAGTCTTGAGGGACATGAGATTTCGAGGTTATTTTTAAATAGAAATGAGAGAGGTGTGTCCGGGACGCACTTGATGCATCCATCGGACCCCGCGAATGACACATTTATTCACAACCATCGGGCAGGTGTTAATTGCATCAGGTGCAACTGTTGGATTTCATTTCAAAACATTTTAAATTTAAAAAAATTAATCAAGGGTCTGCAACCTTTTGATATAGCTAGCCAAAGTAAGACTTCTAATTCATTCAGCGTGCCAAAGTAAGACTTCTGATTCATTCAGCACGCCAACGTAAGACTTCTAATTCATTTAGCATGCCAACATAAGACTTCTAATTCATTTAACATACCAAAGTAAGACTTCTAATTAATTCAGTGCCCCAAAGTAAGACTTCTCATTCATTCAGGATGCCAATAAGCAATAAGTCTTCCATTTAAGATACACTTTTAGTCATTTATAATTATTTTGTTTGGTCTTCCGCATGCCAATGAAAATCGTTGTGCCTGTTAAGTCTGATACACAGGGGCATAGGTTGCCGACCCTTGTTTTACATTACACTGCCATTTAATGCTGTCACAGCTGTTGTTAGTGTATAAACAGCAGTCTCGCCAACAAGTAAATATTGACAGTTAACGCTGTATACCAGTAGGAACCTGATGAACAAATGCTGAGCCAATGTTTCACAACAGTCCTGATAACCTACTTTAACAACTCACAGAATCCTCCAGGTGAGCACCGGTATAAAATGATGGAACCAAGTGTGCTTGACACTGTAGGTTAGAAAGAAACTGTAAAGCATTACCTGGTAACCACCTTCGTTGAGGGCCCTGGCCCCGTAGCCTATTCTTTTGCCGGTTTGAAATAATTTTATGTTGCTAGGATGAGTTTTGAATCTCTGCAGCTCCAAGAAAGGACTCAGATATGGATTAGAGTAGTCTAAACCAACCTACAGAAAAAGAAGTGTCACGTAATTGCATCTTCTATCAAGCAGGTCTTTTTGAAAAATAATTAATTTACTTTTGAAAAAAAAAAAAAAAAAGCACAAGAAGTCCGAACTGTATCATCAAACAATCAAAATGGTTTGAAATAATTTTTGGTTGCTAGGATGGGTTTTGAATCTCTGCAGCTCCAAGAAAGGACTCAGATATGGATTAGAGTAGTTTAAACCAACCTACAGAAAAAGAAGTGTCACGTAATTGCATCTTCTATCAAGCAGGTCGTTTTCAAAAATAATTAATTTACTTTTGAAAAAAAAAAAAAAAAGCACAAGAAGTCCGAACTGTATCATCAAACAATCAAAATATTACACCTGTCTTACAACTTACAACTATGCCAACAGATACCAAAGGTGCTCCATCATCTTTCAAGTGGTAGAGAAAAGATCCACCATATGTGTCTTTGTCCTGAAATGGCATAACTTTTATACAATAAAACATGGCGGGAAATAATATTTACAGAAAAGAAATTATTATTCCATTTCAATCTAAAAACCCAATATAAAATAGCCTTGGTATAACAAATAGTCTGCATATTCAAAAATATATTTCCATACACAATCTGTGAAGAGGTGGGAAACAGATACATGTACTTCAAAAACTTACAAAAGGCCATCCAACAGAGTGCTCTACCCTGCCAGGTTTGTGCAAGGCTGGGTCAACCTCCCAGAGCTCCTTCAAACCTATACCATAAGTTTGGGGGGCACAGTTCTGGCGCAGGTTGAACTGTTTGAACAATGTTTTAGACAGGTGCCCATGGCAACCTTCTCCAAACATGGTCACCTTGGCATGCAGCTCCATACCTCTTTGAAAGGAATCCTCAAAGAAATAAAGCAAAAAAAGATTTTATATTTTAAATTAGATGTTATATAACAGACTGTGTTTTAAAAAATAATTCAATCCTTAAAAGTGGGCTGAAAATTTGCTAAAGTAGGTCACCAATATTTCATTTTTATTATTTTTTTTGTCTTATATATAAAACCAGGGCACACTTACTTTTGGGGAACCGTCCTTGGCTATCCCTACATCATTAGTAGCTATTCCCTTCACACTGCCATCGTCATGGTATAGAACCTTGATTAGAGCATTCGAAATACTGCTTCATCCCAAATTCTTCTTGAATTTATTGGTAATCAATTTAAAAAAACCAGAAAAAAAAACCAAAACGATAAATGAATGTTTAAATAAAGCATGAAGAAATGTATTTAGGTTGACTTGTTTTAATTAAAATTGAAATGATAATTATTTAATGAGCTTGAGACAAAGATGTTAAAATCATCCAGCTTTGTATTAGAAGGATATGGCTGTTTAAAGACACTCTTACTTCACTTGCTGCAGTCCCTGGGTATAACTCCACTCCCAGACTCTCTGCCTGCTGAGCCAGCCACCCCACATACTTGCCCAGACGTATGATATAGTTGCCATGATTCTGGATGGGCATACCTATGGACAAGTAAATATATCCCCCCAAAAATGTGAAGCATGGTGTCAAATACGTTTGATGTCTTAGAGAGAGAAATACATACATTTTCTTATTCTTTTTTAAAGTGTAAGGTATATGTAACACAATAAGTGCAGTGTGCTCACATTAGGTTACTAAGAAGTAATAAATGCTGGACAAGTTTAGACAAAATGTTTAAAAAAATAAAATTAGCTTTCAGAACAATCAGTTGCACTGTATGACCGATTTTTCAGTGGGCAAGTGAAAACTAAATGGTTTCAGAAAAGCTGTAAATTTATTCAACCCTCCTGCAATTGAAGATAAAATTATATTGATGTAGATTATAGCATTGAGGAAAAAACACAAAACTAACCTGGTAAAATTGGAACTGGAATTCTTGAACGTTTGGTTAAAAAATAAAATTTGTCAGATGTAACTTCTTGTGTAATGGGTGCCTGAAAAGTATTGAAGAATTAATAATGACAACATACATAAATCCCATTATCTTTTAAAGAAAATAAATTAAATATGTGCAAGATCCTTCAAGGTTCACATAATATAATTAAATGATTAATCACTTTAAAAAAATAAGGAAAACATTTTTTAAAAAAACATCTAAAAGAATATGTTTAACCTGACCCCCATCTCTTTCCAGTTTGGGAACAGTTCATTAAGAGTCCTAGGTTCAAGACACGCTCCAGATATAGTATGTCCACCTGTAACATCAAACAATAGTTGACAAACAAAGTAATTTAACACTCAATCGAACTCTCTTCAGTAAAACGTTTTTTTACTTCATAGTACCAAGACTCTCCAATGTGACTCATGGTTAGATGTGAAGTTCAAATGCTCAAATGGCAGTCAGTGCTCTATTGACAAGGTCTCAATAAAAATGTCATATAAATGTAATTCCAACTTAATATAAACAATGTTGTTTTGAATGAATCTCTTTTTCGATCAAATACCCTCCTCCAGGACCTAGCTACTAAGGGACAAGTATGGCTCACCCATCTCAGAAGCTTTTTCTACCACACACACTCTGATCTCCTTCCCATTGGCACTTGCAAGTTGTTTGAGTTTAATGGCAGCAGTGAGGCCTGAAGGACCTCCGCCAACTATAACAACATCTACAGCATCTGTAAATCTTTCCATATTTGTATCTGTATTGGGTATAATCATAACATGTCTTTAAAAAAATTAAAATAAAAAAGTTACACCAGTTCAAATCAACATCAATGAATAAGGAAGTGAAAGTGAAAATGATAATTAACACTGTTAATATTTTAACAATGAACAAAAATAATATAAATGCAACAAATCTGAAAGCCACTGACCCTGTTCACAAGACATAAGTTTAAAAAGACTCTAACGATTTGCAACTCATGAGCAATGCATGTATTTCCACAAGATATATATTAACTAAGGATGTGCAATTGTTTAAAATGACAAATAGTTTGTTATGTAGAAGAAGACTGAAATTTAATTTAAATAAAGGGCAATAAAAAAAACAATTAACTGAGTTACATTTAACAAAAAAAAAAAAATCTAAATGACAATGTGGTTTCAATAAACTGCTAATTATGATGACTAAAAAATATAGCAGATAGCAAACAAAGAGACAATGTTTGTAATAGAGACCGACCGAAAGTGATTTTCTGATTTCGGCCAAAGCCGAAAATGGGCCGAAAGTTTAAAATGACTTTCGGCCAAAACCGAAAAAAGGCCGAAGGTTTAAAAATGACGCTGGCCGAAACCGAAAAAAGGCCGAAAATTAAAAATGAATTTCGTCCGAAACCGAAGCATTAAGATATTTTGAAATTCCTTCCCGCATACATCGAAAATGATGTGGGAAAGTATAAATATTTACATTCTTTATATTAAAAAATGAGATAATCGTGAATATTAATAGATAAACATCTAAAATAGGGGTCTCAAGCTCGCGGCCCGCAAGCCATTTGTGACCCGCAAGACAATATTTTTCGGCCCGCTACATGACAGAAAAGTTTAGTGTAATGTGCCGGCCTGTTTCCCCCATTCTCTTATCTATAACGTGACTCTCCGCGACGGTTTCAGTCGAATCACATCAACTGTCTAATTCTGATTATTTTTTATATATTTTTGTATGCAATAGTGAGTAGGCGGATGAAAGTGAATCCTAGTTCTTGAGAACCCTTAATGATTCTATTGTTATTTATAAAGGTTGAGCAGATTGTAACAGTTGTAATCGCTTTTTTGTGGATTACTTGATGCGGCCCACTCTCATTCAGACACTACCTCCTGCGCCCCCCCCCCCCTCTGATGATTTTAGTTTGGGACCCTTGATCTAATGAATACTTTGGATTTTACCATTTTAAGATAAAAGTAATTTAAATTGCTTTACAATTTAAAAAAAAATTAGTATGGTAGGAGAAAATTTGGAAAAAATTGGGGGGGGGGGGGCGGGGGGATTAATGCAAATATTATTTTTTTAAACCGGGTCACTAAAAATTGTGGTTCTAAAAGATCGCTTAATGTGTTTTTAAAGATCGTTTAGTTGGTTGTTATTGATTGGTTAGTTTGTTCTTAAAGATCGTTTAGTTTGTTCATAAAGATCACTTAGTTTGTTGTTAAAGATCGCTTAGTTTTTTCATAAATATCGCTTAGTTTGTTCTCAAATAATTGTTTTTGTTCTTTAAGATCGATTACTTTTTTGTTCTTAAAGATCTTTTAGTTTGTTCCTAAAGAACATTTAATTTTCTGTTAGAGATCCCTTAGTTTATTCTTATAAATTATTTAGTTTACTATTAAATATCATTTGTTTTTTTCTTAAAGATCATTTAGTTTGATCTTAAACATCGTTTAGTTTGTTCTTTAAGATCGTTTAGTTTGTTATTAAAGATAGCTTAGATTGTTTTAAAGATAGTTTAGTTTGTTCTTAAATGTCGCTTAGTTTGTTGTTAAATATCGTTTTGTTTGTTCTCAAAGATCGCTAAATTTGTTCTTAAATGACGCTTAATTTGTTGTTAAATATCGCTTTCGCCGAGTATTAAATGACCGAAAACCTGAGTCACTTTCGGCAGGATGGCCGAAAGTCTAAGTCAATTTTGGCCGAAACCGAAGAAAAACCGACAGTTAACTTTTCTCTTTCGGTCGAAACCGAAATTAAGCAGAAAGTTAACTTTTCAGTTTAGGCCGAAACCAAAACTTGGCCGAAAGTGATAAAATGGCCACTTTCGGCGCCGAAACCGAAGCCGAAATTCGGTCGGTCTCTAGTTTGTAACATCATGACATTAAGTGGTTGTTTACCATAGAGTAAAACTCACCCATAAATCAGAAAATAACAAGGTGGATTAATACAGATAATGAATTAAAAAAGAATTGGACTATAGCGTCAGCCATATTGGCTAGCATGTAAAATTAGGGAGTGATCTTAGAATGTTCAAAGAAGGGTTTTGTATGAATCTATTATCTGGAGACACATATGATTTGATTATTACTGATTTTTTATTTCCCATTGATTCTGCTGATTAGAGCTGTAATATACATTTATATGTCAAGTTACTTGAAGTAATAGACTGATGTGTGTGAAGGCCTTGACATCTTATTTGAGCTAGTGGTGGTATATATGAAAATAATATATATAAAACTGCAGCCAATGAGAAGAAGAAAAATTACAATGACGTATCGATACAGTAATATGAATGTCTGAAGCTACATTGGTGTCTGAATGTTACAATGTTAAAAATAGTATTTCAACAATCTTTTAATATTAATTGCTTACCTTTCCATCTTGGATCTTTATCTCTTGGATGAATAGTATAATGAGTTGTTATTTTTGGCACATCTGTTGCTAATAACCTATGACAGCGCAGAAAATATGCTCCTAAACAAAGTATTAGAAATCTGTAAATATGCATTATTTTCTTACATAGGTGTCTAATTTGGTGACAAAATGCCATGAGAATAAAAGTAATATTGCCCACCCCTTGCATGTCTTTTTATAAATACCTTTCAAAATAATTCTTTGGTTGATATCAACTAAATCAATTTTAAAAAAACAACCTATGTATAAATATAATTTTTAATTGAAACTTCAGGAAGACAATCTAAAGATGTGCAACTGAAAAAGCGATAACTGACATTATTGACAATATATTTAAAGAACTGCTTTTAAAAAAATGTTGACAATTATCAAGGAAAGTTATTTAGGGGTTTACTAAATCTGCTGGGATTATTAAAGAACCTAAGTTAAGTAATTTAAATACACCCAGCAAACTTTGCAGGCCAAGTAATTTATATGCACTCTGCAAATTTTGCAGTGACATTAACGATGCATTTTTCAGGCTATGATACAAAATAAAATTTTCCACAAAAGTTAATTCAAGACATGAAATAATTAATAGTTGTATTTCGGTTTCTCATCTTTTGTAAAGGGCTAATAATTTTGAACAGTTTTAACCCTTCTAGTACTGACCTACTTTTTTCCTGTGTATAGCCTCAGTACCGGCTTTTATTTTGCTAATTATTCCGTGCCCCAGACATTATTTTGGAATGAGCCAAACTTTGATAGGTTAGCAAATTATTTTGTAATTTTTCTATTTTAAACAATTGATAATAACATGTAGAGAATTATCTGTTCAGAAACGGATAAGGGTGTTAAAATACTAATGTGTTTTGTTCACGATTTTCATTGGCAATGGCATTGTATGGTTAGCACAGTGCCCTACCGCTTTTACTCAGTTAATCTACATTGGAACTAGTTTTAAAACCTGTCAAATCTACAGGCTCCTGTAGGCGTAAATTTTTAGCTATAGTAGCCCAACTTTCATCAGCAATTTTATTCCCCTCTTCCTCATCAGGATCAGAATCACTCTACAGCTCAATAATAGTTTCAGAACAAAAGGTTTCATCAAGTGGGTGTAGGTCGTCATCAACAATATCGCTAGGTAGCCCCATGAAAACAACAAATACAGATCTGCACAAAAACTCAGTAATTGGTCCATTTTCATAATTTAAAAGGCAAATTATAATTTGACTATTCTCATAACGAATAAACATTCCGCCCAAGACTGTGGTGAAAGGTAATATCCTTGTTTTTTTGTGTTTATATTAGATACCCCTCTAAGTGGCAAAAAGACACGTTTGGGTCACAGGAAATTAATAGGTCACTGCAAAAAGACGCGCCCCGTGCTAGAAGGGTTAAGAATCATTGTTTTGACTTAAAGAGGGTTGAAATATATGAAATATTAACTCATATCCTTTAATTTTGATCCTATGCAAAAATTAAATTAAACATAAAAATAATGAATTGAGATGCTTATTTCGTTTTAACGCTCAAATACAAGTTTTTTTTTTTTTAAATATCTGACTTCCATTTCAATGTTAATGTTAACCATATATTGATATCTTTTGGTTTTTGGACTTTGACCATGAAATGATAAGAAAATGATAAGATTAAAATTAAAAATAGTTTGAAAAAACAAAGGATCTAAAACTTTATTGATTTTACTTCCGTCATCTTGTAAATATAATTAAAAATTAGTAATTACATGTATATTAAAATCAATTTGTTATAGGCTAGAATACTTCTATTAACAATATAATGATTAATATAGGCAGGAATCTAGTCTAGATAGTTATGATAACCTGGTTTATAACTTATGATATGAATATGATGCCTAATATATACTTCTAATGTTTTACTAACCTAATTTTACTAGTTAAAATTGTATTGGAAAATTGGTAATAGTTCAATCCATCACTGCTCCTTCAGAGTTCATCAAACTCTTAATTACCAATTAAACCACAAAGTCTTACTCCATTCTCCAAGAATGTCTTTTCATAAAATTGCTTCATTGATTTAATTTAAAATGACTGAAGAAGGCTATCGAATTTTAGCGAGTTACCCTTTGCCCTTTTGCTTTTTTCATTTTCCCTACACTTACATACCCATAAATAACATAAGGGACTAGGCTTATATTAATAACATAGAAGAATATTTCCTAAAAAATTAAAGCGAATGTAATAACTAGTTTCAAAATTGAATTTAGGTGTTAACGGCTAATGGAAAGTACAGCTGAGCGGTGGACTTTGAACTCTTCAGTCTTTCACTTATGACATAAGTTATGTAATTGCCCAGTTCTAACTCACTATTTATCTCACTAGAATTAATGAATACTGAAAATTGAATCATAGCCACAGAAATTTCCTTGAAGCCTTTAAAAAAATTAACTAGCGATTTATACCAATGAAGTCCCTTATTTTCCAACCGAATGAATCCTTCCTCACCTTGTCTCAAGAACTCTGGTAAACGATTTGTGAGCGCCGCCATGTTTGTTTGGTTATACCTTTTTCTGACAGTAGTAATGGTAACTGAAAATGAGTATCAAATAAGCAATTTAAATAGCAACATCACACTTATTAAAAATAGGAACAGTTCTTATCTATCAATAATAAAAGCCTTATTGTTTAAAAAATTGTTACCTTAAAAAGCATATATTTTCTCCAGTCTAACTACCCAGAGAAGGTGGTAACAAAAGATGTCGCAAATTTTTGAACAGCTGTTCTTTTTTTGTGGAATCGGTAGCTCCTTAAAAAAAAAAAAAAAAAAAACAACGTCATTACCCCGTTTTGACTATTTCACTTCAATGTGCACTTGGCTTTGGAAGATTTATTTCATTCTTTATGGTGTCTACATTAAAACTGATACGTGGGAACAAAGTTTTATTTTATGTAATGTAAAAGTTGCCAAAAACCCAACATTAACATAATGATAATGTTAGTAAATTTTGTGTCGGTACCAGGACTCGAGTCCTTCATGAACGCATGGGAACAGCGTTTATGTCTTTTCCAATTGCACTATATTAGCTAAGAAATACATTTTTATTTATTTGTGTGTGCGTTTGTGTGTGTGTGTGTTTTGTTGTTGTTGTTTTTTTGGTGTTTTTTTTTTGGTGGAGGGGGTATCTTGGGTGAGAACAATAATTTTTTTCACCCCCGATTCGTTTAATATAGTTCTAATTTACTTTGAACGAACGGACAGGACATCAGCTTAGTTACTTTTTCTGTATTTTCTCTTTACTTTAATACATTTTTTGTCTATTTTTGTCTAAAATTTTTTTATCCAATCAATCCTGGGGGGGGGGGGGGGGCAAGGGCCCCCCCCCCCTTCCCCTTTTTTTTTTTTTTTTTTTTTTTTTTTTTTTATTTTTTTTTTTGTTTTTTTTTGTTTAATTTTTTTTTTCCCGTCCTTTCGGGGGGGGGGGGGGGGTGGCAAGTGCCCCCCCCCTCATTGCCCCTACCTGCGGGCGCCAATGGGTTGCACACAGGAGCAAAGTTTTACAAGAACAGGCTGCACTGCTGTCACCAGAAAGATGACCGATTTCCCCAGAGCAGTTTTCTTCAGATTGCTACCAGAGCAGTTTTCATCAGATCGCCACCAGAGCAGTTTTCATCAGATTGCCACCAGAGCACTTTTCATCATCAGATTGCCGCCAGAGCAGTTTCTTCAGATTGCTACCAGAGCAATTTTCATCAGATTACCACCAGAGCAGTTTTCTTCAGATTGCCCCCAGAGCAGTTTTCATCAGATTGCCATCAGAGCAGTTTTCATCAGAGAAGTTTGCCCTGGATACTCACCTGTCCATTAACAAACTCAAATTACACGTATGTAAGCCAGCGTCAGGTTTTAACAATTAATCAATATTACCAGTTCCCCATTTAACCAATTAAATTCAATTTTACCCCTCTTATAAAAAATCAGCACCCCTTGTTACAACTGATTGCACCCATCCCCATCGCCTTTTGTAATATTTAATTACACCCAACCTCAGCTTCTATTGTAAAAATTAATTACATCCATCCCCAACCCTCATGTAACAATTAATCTTCTTCTTCTATATCTTAAGGGCCCACGATCAATTTATTGATCATTTTGGCTCCTATAATTAATTACACTCAACCCAACATCTCTTGTAACAATTAATTATACCCAGCCCCAAAATCTCTTGTAACAATTAATTACACTCAGCCCCAACACCTCTTGTAATAGTTAATTACACTCAGCCCCAACACCTCTTGTAACAATTAATTATTCTCAGCCCCAACACCTCTTGTAACAATTAATTATTCTCAGCCCCAACATCTCTTGTAACAATTAATTATTCTCAGCCCCAACATCTCTTGTAACAATTAATTATTCTCAGCCCCAACATCTCTTGTAACAATTAATTATTCTCAGCCCCAACACCTCAAGTAACAATTAATTAGACTCAACCCCAGCACCTCATGTAACAATTAATTACAGCCATCCCTCAACACCTCTTGTAACAAGTAATTCCATTCAACCTAGATTCCCTTTCCGCTCTCATGGCAATGACAAATACAATCCATCCTACCATCAACTTTTTCAGCCATAAAGCCAAGCCGTACGCCTTTCATTAAGTTGTTACTCAGAGTTACTGTCACCGACTTCATTCAAAGTCACTTTATTATTAAAAACAATTTGATGATTTGATGTTTCCCGTGCCAGCCAGTTAATTACCCGCCACAACACAGGTGCGTAATGGTGCTCTTGAGCTAACTATCCACACATCGATTGACGCTGGTTTTTCTTATGACCTTGAGTTCGAAGCCGAAGGTCATACACGGTCATGCAAGGCCATACGTGAATTGATTTGCTTACTTTTAAAACTGCCCCCCCCCCCCCTTTTTTCCCCGGCGATATTGCAGCGATTAGAGTTTAAATTTTTCCCCTAAGTGTCTCTGTTTATTTTTTGTTGTTGCTGATCACAAGTTGGTTGACCTCATCATAGGACGACTCCGGTAATCGTCTGTGTTCTAGCTACGGCCACTTGTAATCACAAGGTGACTGACATGCCAATACTCACTGTGGGTGATGCAGCCCTAATATCTACTCAGCCCCAAGAACAGTGAGTGGCGTAGCAAAGTTTCGTGCCGCATGGAGATAGATGGTCAGGATTTCCCCCCCCCCCCACCTCAGAGGCGTAGCGAGAGGGGCAGGGGGCGCCAGCTAGTTAGGGGCGTCAAAATGTGCTTTGATATTATTTTATTGATGAAAATAATGGGTTTGAGAGTTGAAAAAAAGAAAAAGGGGCGCTTTAAAATGGATCTTGTCCCGGGCGCGAATCTTGTCCCCGGGCGCCAAACACTCTCGCTACGCCTCTGCCCCACCCAACTCCCCCCCCCCACACACACACACACGTAAAAAAA
>CAXITT010000020.1:2800343-2814307 GCA_964033795.1 Lymnaea stagnalis | reverse complement strand
GGGGGGGGGGGGGGGTAACACTGACAGGCCACTATGCCGGGTACGCTTGGCATTGCATCATGCCTCCACTTACCATGTCAACGTTAATAAATTCGTATTTTTAGTGTAGCCATGATGATGTTACCGTTATTTAACCCATTACTCCACAAATCAGTTAGGTGCCTCTTACAAGGTTATTTGATTACATGACAATCGGCCGAATTTTACCATACATTGAATTCAAAGAAGAGACGCCAGTTTTACAAATCACCATGTCGCCTCGCATTTTCCCCATCGGGGTGGTCATTCACAGTGGACTGGGAGTAGCGCTGAGCGTTGTATACATGTGGCTGGGAGTAGCGCTAAGCGTTGTATACATGTGGCTGGGAGTAGCGCTAAGCGTTGTATACATGTGGCTGGGAGTAGCGCTAAGCGTTGTATACATGTGGCTGGGAGTAACGCCAAGCTAGCCGAAGTAAACCATTTATTGGCTGTAAATAATGGCTCCCTTTTCCTATAAAAACCAAATTTTTAAAAAAAGGAAAAAAAAAACAACAAAAAACCCAAAAACAAAACCAACCGAGCTCACCGTCAAGTTACCACCAAATTTGAAAAACTTGTAGATGCCAACTATGGGGATCCACACGACTGACGAGAGACCCATGATCCATCCGATGGTGACTCCCCAAAGTGGATACTCATAGACGCGTGAGTTGGACCGGGTGTACGTCAGCTTCGAGTAGTGGACGAGGCTCAAGCAAAACACAGTCTGTCGGATGAAACGTTAGACGTTTGATTGGCTTAAACAAAATATCGTACGTTGTATTGAAATAAACAGTTTTGATTGGCTCAAACAAACCACGTGCTCTTGCATGGGAATATAGATATTTCATTGGCTCAAGCCAATCACGTGCTCTTGTAAAGAAATATCAATGTTTATTGGCTGTAGCGTTGCACTGCTTCACAACAGTCTGCAACCCAGAACTGTTAGCAAGAGAAATACACATTCTTCAGTGTATATCAAATGTTTTGCGTGTGTGTGTGTGTGTGTGTGTGTGTGTGTGTGTGTGTGTGTGTGTGTGTGTGTGTGTGTGTGTGTGTGTGTGTGTGTGGTTGTGTGTGTGTGTGTGTGTGTGTGTGTGTGTGTGTGTGTGTGTGTGTGTGTGTGTGTGTGTGTGTGTGTGTGTGTGTCACACACACACACACACACACACACACACACACACACACACACACACACTGTGTGTGTGTGTGTGTGTGTGTGTGTGTGTGTGTGTGTGTGTGTGTGTGTGTGTGTGTGTGTGTGAACTATTGACATAGTTTAATTTATGAGGCAACTGAATGATCAGAAACAGACAGAGATGTACCATACTGAACAAAGGGGTCATCACAGTCCAGCAAAAAACCATGTAAGGTAGGGTCTTTTTTAATACAGTGTGGCCCACCATCATGAGGACGTTGTCATAGAAACGGCGGATGCCTGCAAACAACCAATAGTTAAAAAAAAAAAAAAGAAAAAAAGAAGACAAATCAAAAAGACAAGAAACAATCTTTAAATAAACGTCCCTGTGTGCATTTAAGTTGCACTTACATTGCTAAAATAGTTACGTTAATTCTTTAAAGTTAAAAAAAAACCAAAAAAAACAACATTTCAATTCCTTCCAGGACTTTGCAGAGTTAGGGCAAGAAACCTGCATACAAGCAATATGAATTCCTTTTTAACAGTGAGTATGTGGTCATTTTAATACTTTTACAATTTCCATGTCACTTAGTATAAATAGATTCGTTCGCGTGTTTTTTTCGGGTTGGGTGCAGGGGGGGGGGGGCGCAAAAATCTTCGGAAGGCTAATTGACCCACTTCCCGACAACCCATCGGGCTGAAACTTGGCACATGAGACTCGTTGCCGACAACAACACATTCCATCAAATTTTCAGCCCCACCCCAACCCCGCAAGCCGACAAAAGTCAGTTTTTCCAGTTTTCCCTGTTTTTCTAAGGGAAGATGAATGAAATATGATGCCACCGCTTTCACGAAATCAAACTCCTGCGCTAAATAAAAAAAAAAATTTAAAAAAAAAAAAATTCGAAGTGGCTACTCGTAGCCGGGTACCAGAAGCGAGAGGTTGGGATTAAAAAAAAACTATTTAAAATTGTATTGTTGGGTTTGTAAGACAAAATGAGGTATCAGATGAAAGATAATTGAACGGGCTGTATTTTTGTAAACTTACTTCTTCAGTTTAACTAAAATTAACTACGAAAAATGACATCCGAATGGGATTTAGTATAAAGGGAGTACGCATATCCACTATTCGGCTAAAATAGACAGGAATTGAAGACACCATTTAACTTGTCGTAAACGTAGACAGGAAATGAAAACATCATTTAACTCGCCATAAACGTAGACTGGAAATGAAAACATCATTTAAATTGCCGTAAACGTAGACAGGAAATGAAAACACCATTTAACTCGCCGTAAACGTAGACAGGAACTGAAAACACCATTTAACTCGCTATAAACGTAGACAGGAAATGAAAACATCATTTAAATTGCCGTAAACGTAGACAGGAAATGAAAACATCATTTAAATTGCCGTAAACGTAGACAGGAAATGAAAACACCATTTAACTTGCCGTAAACGTAGACAGGAAATGAAAACACCATTTAACTCGCCATAAACGTAGACAGGAAATGAAAACACCATTTAACTCGCCATAAACGTAGACAGGAAATGAAAACATCATTTAAATTGCCGTAAACGTAGACAGGAAATGAAAACACCATTTAACTTGCCATAAACGTAGACAGGAAATGAAAACACCATTTTAACTTGCCGTAAACGTAGACAGGAAATGAAAACACCATTTTAACTTGCCGTAAACGTAGACAGGAAATGAAAACACCATTTAACTTGCCATAAACGTAGACAGGAAATGAAAACACCATTTTAACTTGCCGTAAACGTAGACAGGAAATGAAAACACCATTTAACTTGCCGTAAACGTAGACAGGAAATTAAAACACCATTTAAATTGCCCTAAACGTAGACAGGAAATGAAAACACCATTTAACTTGCCGTAAACGTAGACAGAAAATGAAAACACCATTTAACTTGCCATAAACGTAGACAGGAAATGAAAACACCATTTTAACTTGCCGTAAACGTAGACAGGAAATGAAAACACCATTTAACTTGCCATAAACGTAGACAGGAAATGAAAACACCATTTTAACTTGCCGTAAACGTAGACAGGAAATGAAAACACCATTTAACTTGCCGTAAACGTAGACAGGAAATTAAAACACCATTTAAATTGCCCTAAACGTAGACAGGAAATGAAAACACCATTTAACTTGCCGTAAACGTAGACAGGAAATGAAAACACCATTTTAACTTGCCGTAAACGTAGACAGGAAATGAAAACACCATTTAAATTGCCCTAAACGTAGACAGGAAATGAAAACACCATTTAACTTGCCGTAAACGTAGACAGGAAATGAAAACACCATTGTAACTTGCCGTAAACGTAGGAGATAGCGAAGCACTCCAAGAACGCCACCAGAGCGATGATTCGGCTCCCCGAGTAGTAGTCGAACAGCTGGAACACGTACATCCCACCCTGCGGAGCGCCACAGTAACACACAAAGTAAATAAATGTGGCTATTCTGTCATGCCAGTTGGCAACAAAATGATTCACTTTCCAAAGTTCACGTGGTGACCTTTTTCACAAAGTAGTACATCTTTTTAACACCCCCCCCCTTTTTTTTTTCGTTACCACTGACTCAGCAAAAACAACAACTTCAAGACAAAGATAACACTAGCAACTACTTTGGCTGTTCTCAACGACGGTTACAAAAGATCAGAAGCAGGACGGTTGGCTGGCGGCAATAGCTATACAACGACAACCATACAACACGAGATATGCAACAAGTGACGTGCAGCACTCAGCTATACCACAATGGACGTACACCAAGAAGGACAGACAACGAGATACATGGAGTACGAGGCACACAACAATCAGACACACAACACTAGATATACAACAATAAACCTACAACACATGGATATACAGCAACAGACATACAACACTAGACATACAACACTGGACGTACAACACTAGACGCACAACAATTGGACGTACGACAGTAGATAGGCAAACCCTAGCCGTACACCATTAAACACAACACACGTCCAGCAATAGGACAGGCAGCTGCAGAACAACCCTAACAACGTAGGCCTATCGGCACAGAAATGCGTTTAAGAGCTGTGAGTACCTCGCAGACCATGAACATCCCGATGGCACACATGAGCACACAGACGGCGGCGACGAAAACCTCCTTGCGGTAGCCCCGCCTCAGAAGCCGCGGGTACTGGTCGACAACGGTCGTGATGACGCCCTCGACGCCAACAAACTGTCGACAAAGAAAACGGTTACCGGAAACCTGCTTGAAAGAAATTTCGTCGACGGTAAATGGATCGACGGAAGTTTGATCGAACGGAAATTTGATAGAATTATTTTTTTTTAAAGGGTCACACGATCAAATTTTTGGTCAAATTTTGAGACATTCCTCTAACAACATCTGATCCTATATCAGATATAAACGAGACATTTCTCTATAACAACACCCAATCCTATCAGATATAAACGAGACATTTGTCTATAATGACACCTAATCCTATCAGATATAAACGAGACATTTCTCTATAACAACACCCAATCCTATCATATATAAACGAGACATTTCTCTATAACAACACCCAATCCTATCAGATATAAACGAGACATTTCTCTATAACGACACCTAATCCTATCAGATATAAACGAGACGAAGGCGCCCATGTTTTCGCCGAGATGTCATCACCGAATCAACACGTCACCTGACTGTCCAGTCCTAGCAGGATGAGCATGAGGAAGAAGCAGACTGACCACAGCGGCGCCAAGGGCAGCTGAGCCACGGCATTCGGGTAGACGATGAACGCCAGACCTGGCCCTGTGGACAGAGGTGACGACAAAGTGTTTCATTAGAGGGATTTTTTTCAAACGTAATCTGGGCTTTGATATGACATAATCTGGGCTTTGATATAACGTAATCTGGGCTTTGATGTAACATAATCTGGGCTTTGATATAACGTAATCTGGGCTTTGATGTAGCATAATCTGGGCTTTGATATAACGTAATCTGGACTTTGATGTAGCATAATCTGGGCTTTGATATAACGTAATCTGGGCTTTGATGTAACATAATCTGGGCTTTGATATAACGTAATCTGGGTTTTGATGTAAAATTATCTGGGCTTTGATATAATGTGATCTGGGCTTTGATAAAACATAATCTTGGCTTTAATATAACGTAGTCTGGGCTTTGATATAACGTAATCTTGGCTTTGATATGACGTAGTCTGGGCTTTGATATAACGTAATCTTGGCTTTGATATGACGTAGTCTGGGCTTTGATATAACGTAATCTTGGCTTTAATATAACGTAATCTGGGCTTTGATATAGTATTATGTGCTTTGATATGACGTAGTCTGGGCTTTGATCTAACGTTGTCTGGGCTTTGATCTAACGTTGTCTGGGCTTTGATCTAACGTTGTCTGGGCTTTGATCTAACGTTGTTTGGGCTTTGATCTAACGTTGTCTGGGCTTTGATCTAACGTTGTCTGGGCTTTGATCTAACGTTGTTTGGGATTTGATCTAACGTAAACTGCATTGATATAACGTTATCTGGGATTTGATATAACGTATTCTGGGTAATTTTGATATACGCATGATGTCTTTTCCTTTCCCGGATTGTTTTTCTATAATTTACACCCCCCCCACACACACACACACACTCTCTCTCTCTCTCTCTCTCTCTCTCTCTCTCTCTTACCCCTCCCCCCCCCCCAATGTAAACCGGACTTTGAGAGAAATGAGGTGGTGACACTTTTATCCTGGTCATGCGAATGGAATCAAAATGAATGAGCCTACCTCCCCAAGCCAGGGGATCGCGGGACGCAAGGCCATGTGAAAACTTTGCTTTTTTCCTGCAACGCAAGTAGCGACGGAACTGCCGCTAGAAAAACCTGCGACATTTTTGGGGGATCTCTCATGTGTACCCTTCAAACGCGCTTCGACTCACGGTCTGTGCACAAGCGATTCCCTTCTCAGACAAGGCGGCATATGGGTCTGGGCACATTCTCGTTTCTATACAAAGGCGCACGGCATGTGCAAGAACATCATTCAGTCATCGTGTACTGAGTGGAGCCTGCGGTATCCGCGAAAGCAGCAGTGCAGCACGTTCCATTGTCCGAGACACCGGGGATCTCCTTGGAGATGTAGCAGTGAAGGTAGCTAGTGACAGTGAAGGTAGCTAGTGAAGGTAACCAACGCCTGTTGCTAAAGTGAAGCTACTACTCATATATAACTTCCGCCCGTTACTGAAGGTGCCTACTAGTGATCACTTAAGCCCCTTACTTAAGGTACCTGCTGTTGATCACTTAATCCCGTTACTAAATTTAGCTGCTGCTGATAACCTGGATTGGGAGGGTGGGGTATGAAGAGTTAAACCGGGGGGATAAACGACAAAACCAACCTGACTCAGCGACCTCGTGGATTGACTTCCCTTGCTGTTTGGCCATGAAGCCCAGGATGGTGAACACGATGAAGCCGGCCAGGAGGGACGTTCCCGAGTTGACGCAGGCGAAGATCAACGAATCCCTGGTAGGGATAGCACGCAAAAGATGTGACGAGTAGCGAATACATGCATTAGGCACAAGAATTGAGCTACTGGCAAGTTCACGCGGTTAGGTATTTCCTTCCTTCAAGGACTGGAGAAGAGCTTCCACGTGTTGTAAGTGGATAATGTTGGGGTTTTTTTGTTGTTGTTTTTTTGAAAACTAAAACATTCAGATTATGATGAAACTACGCTAAACTGATTTTTAAATTCAAGAAATAACCGTACAAAAATGTAAAGGCCAAGAGCAGAGGATTTTGGATGAAAATGGGATGTTAAATCCTACACTTATTGTAAAATAATTCGATTTTCAAGAAACGATAATCAGACCACTCTCATACATTTAAGTTAAAATTCAGAGTTGTATCCCCTTCCCCCCCCCCCCCCCCCCGTAAAATGAGCTAAGCTAAGACTGCAAGAGCCATTACCTGCATCAACTGTAACAGCACCTGTACTAAATGGGTGGATCTATGTGCAAGAAATGTGTGAAATTACGTGTAATAAATATAAGATCTTGTATGTATTAAATGTGTGAAATTGTGTGCAATAAATGTGTGAAATTGTGTGCAATAAATGTGTGAAATTTTGTGTAATAAATATGTGAAATTTTGTGTAATGAATGTGTGAAATTATGGGAAATAAATGTGTTAAATTTTAGCATAAGAAATGTGTGAAATCGTGTGCAATCAAAGTGTGAAATCGTGTGCCCACAATGTGTCGTTTGGATGTTTGCATCACCTGTACACAACCTGTCATCGTACCTGTAGTGTACACAACCTGTCATCGTTACCTCTAGTGTACACAGCCTGTCATCGTTACCTGTAGGAGTTGTGTTTAAATGTGTTGTAGCTGCCCAAAGCCGTGAGGGTTCCTAACGCAATAGATGACGAGAACAAGATTTGCGTGCCGGCATCCACCCACACCTGGAATAGTCAGGGCGTTCAATAGAAAGTCGATCTGCACAAATTATCTTGTTAGTCATTTGAATTATTCAGAAAGAAATTGTATTGCTACCCCGCACCCCATATAACATAATCCCGACAGCTATGACAAATACAAACATATATAACGTATCGTAAAATTAAACATGACTCCAACAGTTTAACTTTCTAATGCAGTGGTTCTCAAACCCGTGGATCGAGCGAACACAAGGGTAGCCTAAGACCATTTCGCGCAGACAGCCAAATCTCACATATACACGTAGCCGTCCCCTAGTAGCAGTTTACGCACACGCAGTCTCAGTTTACGCACACCCAGTCTCAGTTTACGCACAGCCAGTCTCAGTTTACGCACAGCCAGTCTCAGTTTACGCACACCCAGTCTCAGTTTACGCACAGCCAGTCTCAGTTTACGCACAGCCAGTCTCGGTTTACGCACACCCAGTCTCAGTTTACGCACACCCAGTCTCAGTTTACGCACACCCAGTCTCAGTTTACGCACACCCAGTCTCAGTTTACGCACACCCAGTCTCAGTTTCCGCACACCCAGTCTCAGTTTACGCACACCCAGTCTCAGTTTACGCACACCCAGTCTCAGTTTACGCACACCCAGTCTCAGTTTACGCACACCCAGTCTCAGTTTACGCACACCCAGTCTCAGTTTACGCACACCCAGTCTCAGTTTTCGCACTCAGTATCAGTGCCTTTTCTCGGCTTATACCCCCCCTATTACCCTCTCACACCGGGCACCCATGACGTCAGCATGCCCGGCTCAGTTGGCGTGAACATGCCTGGGATAAAACAAACAATGGTAACACAGGGGCGGGGCATGCTCCTTTGTCCCATGGGAGGGGGGTGGGGGAGCACGTATAAAAGGTTCTTACACGAATGGCAGGTAAGAAAACAGTTATTACAAAGTAACGATACAAATTAAATGTTACATTGATGGTAGGTGGAACGCAGTTACAAAAAGTGGCACAACGCCAAATCCATTTATGAAACGAGATACACCGTTAGGGAAAAATGACTTGAAACACTCGTGATTACTTAATTAAAACTGCAATTTTCTGTAAAGAATAGATTCATTTTCTCAATTCAATCAATTGGATTTTAACATAAGATAAGATGCGAATTCTTTCCTTGATCCAAATCAATGGAAATGTCTTTTAATTACAAACTACATTTGTTCATTGCAGGACATACATAAATTATCTTACAGAACAAGCGATTCTAAAGAATTGCTCGGACACAAAAAATCAAACGTTATGTGCCATGGAGCTTTCAGCCAGTTCAAGAAAATGTTGAATTTCAGAGTGATTATTTAGATTTTGTATCAGCCGGGGTGGGGGTGGGGGGAGCACACTGGTAGATTCTGATAGATTGAGGCACACATCAATTTTTATGGGGGAAAGAATTCGCTGTGATCTGCCTGTTCTTAGGTACCTGTGATCACAAGGGTTCGATTTAGGTTGGAATGTAGGGTGGGATTTAGGCTGCGATTTCGGGTGGGATGTTGGGTGGGATGTATTTGACAAACTTTAAAACATTTTTTACACAATTTAACCCAGTTTGACTTCACCAGTTGACAAATTAAACCTCAGTTAACACCATCATCCCCCATGAACAACTCTTAGTCCACTGTCTCTCCACTGTAAGTCCAATGTCTGCCAATGTTTGTCCACTGTCTATTCACTCTTAGTCCGCTGTCTGTCCACTGTCTATCCACTATCTGCTTCTGTCTGTCCACTGTCTGCCCACTTTCTTTCACTGTCTATCCACTCTTAGTCCACTGTCTGCCCACTGTCTGCCCACTGTCAGTCCACTGTCAGTCCACCGTCTGTCCACACATATCTTACTGAGGCTTCCCCGAGCTTGGTGATGTTCGGAGTCAGATAAAACCCGATCCCGTCCATGGCGCCGTCCAGCTGACTGTTCCTGACCAGCAGGATGATCATGAAGATGTACGGGGACGTGGCCGTCACGTACATCACCTGTCAATGAGGAGATTTGAGACCGACACATCAAGGACAACAGCAAGATTCATAGAGGCGTAACTCCAGTGGGGTGGCTTGGGTGATGGCCACCCAGGGTGGACCCCCCCCCCCTTTCCCGCACTACCTTCCTAGGACACTGGTTGACTTATGCTAATTTAAAATTAAATGACATTGACCTAAGTTTTTCAAATTGTTGTGTTTCAGGAATCCGTTCCCGCGTTTCGGGAATGTATAGTTTAAAATAGTGGGTCTCAACCTTTCTCATGCCGTGACCCTTTAATACAGTTCCTCATGTTTTTGCGACCCAAACCACAAAATTATTTTCGTTGATATTTGTAGAGTATATATGTTTTCAGATGGTCTTAGGCGACCCCTGTGAAAGGGTCGTGCGACCCCCAAAGGGGTCGTGACCCAAAGGTTGAGAACCACTGTTTAAAAAAAAAATCATCACATAAGACGATATCGCATCGTGTTCAAATTATTTCTGTAGGTTTAAAATGTATTGCAAATCGCTAAATCACTGTGAAACAGGACCCCGTTCAGCGGGTTGACAGTCCATCTTCAACCCTCCGCTACAACGCGTCATACCTGCCTGGGCGAGAGCTCCAACCTTTTCCCCACGGAAGGAAATCGGATGTAGCCAAACTTCATGAGTCTGGAGATGATTATTAGCGGTGGTCTTATGTAGCGCGGTACCACAGCCTGGGGCTGGGCTCACCACGCTGTACATACAATTTAACCAATATGACCGTGAACTTAAAATTAACCTACTTAGGACGGGGGTTGATGATATGGGTGGATTAAATCATGGATTATGAGTTAAGGATTCGAGATTATTTTCTTTACCCGATAAAGAATTTGTTAAAAGAAAAATACGATATCGCTTTTTTTTTCGAATCTGTTTTGGACTCCATTAAAACAATTTAAAAATTGCTTTAAAAAAATCGAATGGAAAGTCGCATACCCATAATAAATATGTGCGGCCTTGTGGCTATCAAAGGTTAATTTTTTTTTAAAAGTACTTTTTCCACAATAGGGTTTGTCATTTAATAGCGGAAATCTATTAATAGAACATCCGGGCCTACACTCTGACCAATCTCATGAACACCATAAAACATCCTTAGTATTCCGTGTTGGCCAATCTCCCAGCAGCTGTTCGGTACTTGTACGTTAACGTCAGCCTCTAGCTGGAAGAAAACGTGTTTATAACTTTTTTTTTTTTGACGAAACGTTTAACCAAAATTTAAATAAAAAATTGTTACTGCTATATATCTGCGGAAATACATTGTTATAAGCTAGGGTTTACAAAACCATTGGCTAAAAATAGTAACATTACGTAGAGCGATGTGACTTTTTCCGGTTTCAGAAATGACAAACCCTATTCAAAACACAAAACAAAATCTCAACGAGATCAAATGGAGCAGGAAATTAAAATTCAATACGGGCAAAAAAAAAACAAAACAAAAAAAAAATCTCAACGAGATCAAATGGCGCAGGAAATTAAAATTCAATACGGGCAAAAAAAAACAAAACAACAAAAAAAACGCTTTATTTTTTTTAAAGGCATCAGCCATAATTTTCAACGACGCTCAACTCGGCTTCTTTTCTAACGCAGCCTATGCCTTAAGAGTCAGTATTCTTTTAAGAATGAATAAGAAGTTGTTGCTTTATCCCCAGCGTATCATTGTACTTGATGCCGCTCAACGGTTTCTCGTGATAAATAAAATATTTAAAAAAATTTTTAAAATGATGTTGACGTCACAGACGTTCAGACCTTTCCAGACGTCTTAATCCCTTTGCAGATGCAGAGATAGACGACGAACCAGGTGAAGACGAGGCACAGGGCCAGGTCCGGCTTCAGCCTGCCGAGGTTGTGGAGGCCGTCGGTCAGTCCCAGAACTTTGTTCCTTTCAAAGACAAGAAAATCCCGTACAAATAGTTATCAAAATTAAAAAAAAATATATATATATAAAAGAGCCTAGGTAATTGTATTGCTTTGTGTTATAGAAGCAATTAGAAATTGTTAGGTGCACCCACGTCCCCCCGCACCCCTTAGCTACGCCACTGGGGGTACGCAGCCCCCCGCACCCCTTAGCTACGCCACTGTGGGTACGCAGCCTCCCGTGCACCCCTAGCTACGCCACTGGGGGGTCCCGAGTCGAAAACACATTCGTAATCTGAGCAAAAAGATTTTTTAAAATTTTTTAAATGATCGGTTTAAAAAAAAAAATGTCGATTATTCTCATTGAGTAATCGGCTGTGACCACGTGGGATCATCCTCTGAGACATTGCTTCTCAACCTTCCTAATGCGACGACCCTTTGAGACAGTTCCTCTTGTTGTGGCGACCTCCCACCACCAATAATTCGTTGCTTATTCAAAGAGGTCGCGACCCACAGGTTGAGGACCTCTGCTCTAAGATCATACAGGTGATAAAATGCATACCAGAAAAGAGAAAAAAACTACAGATTTCTTGTCAGCTCTGTCTTTGGTTTATAAAAAAAATGGAAATGGTTTTAAAGTGCTAAAAATAATTCCGGAGGTGTTGCTCTAGTCCGAATTTCTACGGCTAAAAATAACATAATTCATTTGATATCCCATGACGTCATATCCCAGCGTCTTGTTTGTACAGCTGACATTTGAAAAAAAACAAACAAACGACACAAGATAAAATGGAGAGCCGACTGGCATCCGAATTATAGATGACTCCTGGTGAAAACACGGGTAGACAAAATGTATGCTGGATATAAGTAAAGATTTCTAATACCCAGGGGTGGGCAAAGGATCGCTGGGCCCCGCGCATATGACCTTTGGGCCCCGTGCATAGGATCTTTGGGCCTAGTGAAGAGGATCTTTGGACCCCCGTGCAGAAGATCTTTGGGCTCCCGAGCAAAGTCAAATTTTTTTGCCCACACAAATTTCAAAATAATTTCATCCATTGTTTTTGTATCAAAACGTAATTACGCCATTTGGGCTCTCCCCCCCCCCCAACCCGTGCGGGCGGAGCCCCGAGTAACTTGCTCCGCCTCCACACGGCCCTGCTTGTGCCCAGTTCGTGTGATGAATGTCAAGCCGACTCTGTCTCCAAAACGGGAGTCACGTAATGAAGTGATATATGCCCATAGCAAGAAACTGCATCTTGCCATATCCCACACCGTCCCACATAATCGCACATGACTCCACACCATACCACACTATCCCACACCATCCCATCACCGTCCCACATCATTCTATCGGCTTGTTTCATCCGAATGAAATTTAGAAGGAACCCCCAAAAAAAATCAAGAGACCCCAAAGAAGAGGACGTACTCCCAGAACTCGGTGACCGGGTCGGTGCAGTTCGGGGTGTTCCACGCGTGGCCGCACCTCTGCCAGGGGAGCTCCGAGTTGAAGGACGAGAAGAAGTAGTAGAACGCCCAGGTCAGGATGATGTTGTAGTAGCAGTCCAGGAGGAACACGATGATGCACGACGCCAGGCCGATTCCTAGAAGAGACTTAACAAGAAAATTACAGTCATCAACAACTAAATGACTTATGTGTAATTCATCAACAACTAAGTGACTTATGTGTAAGTCATAAACACCTACGTGACTTATGTGTAAGTCATCAACATTTGTGATTCTGGCTTAAATGAGTTTTGGGCATAGCAGGTTGGTCTAAAGAAGGTGACATTTTGGTGGGATAGATACGCCTAGGTTAAAAATGTAACTACCTTGAAACATGGGTACCAGGTTCCATGCTTGCAGCCCACCTTTACTCATAAACTGGCCGATGGCTATCTCCAGGTAGAACAAAGGTATCCCGCCAAAAAGCACGGATAAAAAGTACGGGATCAGGAATGCGCCTGTGGGCAAGGAACAAATAAAACATTACAAGGGCAAGGAACAAATAAAACATTACAAGGGCAAGGAACAAATAAAACATTACAAGGACAAGGAACAAATAAAACATTACAAGGACAAGGAACAAATAAAACAATACAAGGGCAAGGAAAAAATAAAACATTACAAGGGCAAGGAACAAATAAAACATTACAAGGGCAAGGAACAAATAAAACATTACAAGGGCAAGGAACAAATAAAACATTACAAGGGCAAGGAACAAATAAAACATTACAATATACTGCAACGCTAAAAAAAACAACACTTTTATTAATGATGTATTGAATGTTTGTTCCAACGAAACATTGGTTAAATTCGTATTCCCCCCCCCCCCAATGGTTAAGTTCGTATGGCCCTCCAAAGAGTAGGCGTTCGTCCGCCTAATAGCTAAGTTCTTATGTCACACAGACACGGGTGTATGTCGCCTTATGGTTAAGTTTGAATATCCCCCCAAGGG
>CAXITT010000020.1:2787680-2800312 GCA_964033795.1 Lymnaea stagnalis | reverse complement strand
TCAGATAGTCCCCCCCCCCCCTCTCTCGGATCCTATGGTTTGATCGGTTAAATGTCAACATCTCCCACAGACCTGATGGTTACGTCAGAATGATCATGAGCTACGGTATTATACATAAAAGCACATTTCAAAATATTTACGAGTCTACACTTTTTGAGACCGTACTTGACCTACGTCGTCCCTCTTAGCACCTATAATGAATCATTGGGTGAAGAAGCAACTCAGGCTCGGGTGTATGAAGAAGAGGGCGGGGAAAGGAGGGGTGGGAGCGGTCCGATCTGGAAGGCTCTCATTTTGGGGATGGCATTTTTTCCCCTCCACTTCATATACCGTACTCTCAATACCATATTTTAAATGTGGATTCTGTAAGCATTGTGGGTTTTCCCATTAATGATGGAAACAAAAAAAAATCCAAGACCACCCAAGGAGTAAACAAAACCAAAAACCCACTGAACCCCACCCCTGACGTCTCGACTCCCGCGTACTCACCTCCACCGTTTTTGTAGCACAGGTAAGGAAACCTCCAGACGTTGCCCAGGCCGACCGAGAACCCGATGCACGCCAGTAAGAAGTCGATGGCCCGGTTCCATTGCTCCCGTTTCTCATAGATGAACGTCCTCACGCGAGCGTCGACCGTGGGCGCCTCCTGGACCGGCCCCGCGGGCTCTGGCTCTTCCACCGGTGACCCCACCACCTCTACGGGCTCCTGCGGGTCTGTGCGGCTGAATGTCGGAGAACCGAATCGGCTGCCGCTCGGGCTGACCGGGCTACTCCTTACATTCTGCATGTACATCTTCATGGCTCAGCATTTCAATCTAACACCGCCGGATAGACTGAAATGTTCGCGTAAACGAGCGGCGCGCGATATTCTGTCATTTCACGGTCGCTAAAGCTTCATCGTTGCAGGATAAAAGATGTCAATCTGGTTATGACCTTTACTGTTCAATGGCAGATCACAGTCTAATTCTTAAGATCGCTTTAAAAAAAATACAAAAAAGATGGAGATCCTTTGCATCAGTTGCAATTCACTGATCAGTGTCCCATACAGAAGCCTCGAGGACGTGTTGTGTCAGACAATATCGATAGCTTGAATCCTTTGTATCACCGACCACCATTACTGTAAGATTTGAAAAAAGAAACCAACAAAACAAGCTTAATAAGAATTTTTTTTTTTTAATTGTAAAGTTACTGTTAAACGTATGACATTGGAAGAAGCAGGACAAAAATAAGGCAGGGGAAAGTAGCAGGAACAGGCTGGGCAGGGGAAAGTAGCAGGAACAGGCTGGGCAGGAGAAAGTAGCAGGAACAGGCTGGGAAGGGGAAAGTAGCAGGAACAAGCTGGGCAGGGGAAAGTAGCAGGAACAGGCTGGGAAGGGGAAAGTAGCAGGAACAGGCAGGGGAAAGTAGCAGGAACAGGCTGGGCAGAGGAAAGTAGCAGGAACAGGCAGGGGAAAGTAGCAGGAACAGGCTGGGCTGCGGAAAAACGACAGAGCATAAAAAAAACAACTTAATTTTCAAAGAAGTATCTTATATATATACATGGGCGCCCGCACGTAGTGGCAAGTTGGGGCACTTGCCCCCCCCCCCCCCCCCCCTCCTGTCCGTTCGTTCACCATACAAATACGCTACAGTAAATTAAAACTATATTAAAACTTTACTAAAAAAAATTTGCCCCCCCCCCGGAAAGTTAATCGATTTTTTTGCCCCCCCCCCCAGGAAAGTTTTCTGCGGGCGCCCATGTATATATATACCAATTTTAACGCCTTGAACAGCACAAGGTTCAGCGTTGTAGGAAGGGGGTGCGTGTAAGACAGTCTCTCAAGGCCCCTATTTCTCTTTAATCCATTCAAGTAATGTTAGAACAAAAGTATTTGTTGCCCAGAGTGGCCAGTGCATTACTATAAGTGTTTTTTATTTGATTCTTTGACACAATTTATCGGGGGTGAGTGGGGTCGGAAAGGGGTGGGGAGGGTTCAGGCATTCCGGAAGGGCACGGGACATCCACCAGCGACAAAATTAGGCAAAATGTCACTCAGGGGGTCAGCTCATACTCCGTCACCCCACCCCCCACCCCCACTTTACATGCACAAACATAAATTTATTCCGGCTGTAGCAACCCCTGAGTATATGCCTTTGTCACAGCTTAGTGTCGCCCCTGGAATCTATATAGCCAAACCATATACTCTTCCTAACACAATTTGTTTTCTTTATATGCCTAAAAACGATTGGCAGAAGGCGGAAACATTCTCGGCCCGTCCCCCCCTTGGCTCTAACCTAGCTACGCCACTGACCATGCTGTGAGATTTGTGGGTTTGTGCTGCAAGATCAGAACCGTGCAGTGGACATAACTGTTCATTTATGACTGGAAATAATCGTATGGCGTAGGCGTAGAGAATACAGAGCTTTACGAAAGCCTAGTCGTCAAAATGTACCCGTGTCATAATAGTTTCCAGTTTAGCATATAGTATAGTGAATGACTTCAGTCCAAACCCCATACCCAATGTTGACATCACTTAAAATGACCGATTCACTTACTTTGTTTATAACATTCAATAGCTGTTAAGCTGATAACTATTACCAACACCAACACAAAGTTGTTAGCGGATGTTAACAACTAGTTGCACGAAAGTTTGCTGTGTTAAAAATTTTTCAAGAAAATGAGAAATCTGGCGCACATGACCAAACAACAAAAATACACACCAAAAAAACACCCCAAAAAACACAGCTTGGTCATCGGAAATTCCCTTTCTTGGTGCGCAATTTTACTCACCAAATCTCACCCAGATCGTAGCTGAAGCGGAGCTTTACAAACATGGAACATGACACGCTATTAAAAGATGTTTAGTTTAATTAAATGCGTATGAGCTGGAGCTAGTTTTTTTTAAAATTTTTATATTGATCCATAACTCAGTGTGTGAGAAACCGCGGACTAAGAGCAGACAAGGGAGGCAGTTACGGAACAAGTTTATTTTATGGTTTTACGTGGATTAGCCCCCATTGACAACGGCAATGTTACTCCCACTTTAAGATGGTAGTTTAAGACCGAGGACGAGATTAGCGGAACATGTTTAAAGTGGTCCTCAAGCCCACAAAATCGCCTGCACGCATCAGCTCCATATTTTAATACCACTATTGACTTTCAAAGTCATAAGTCGATTTTATAACATCCCGGGTAGTACGCTGGCAAATTAGAGAGATTGGGAAACAGCTCATGAATGAATGATTACCGTAATTTTGACATGTCAGCGTGACACTTTCGATCTAATTTTAAAGTATTCTACACAGTTATAATTGTAATAATCCAATAAGTATCATTTATCATATTATTTTATCGTAGTATACATTTATCATATTATTCTATCATAGTATACTTCTATCGTGTTATTCTATCATAGTATACCAAGTGGCAGAGGCGTAGCGAAGGGGGTGCAGGGGAAGACAGATGTCCCCGGGCGCCAGCTAGTGAGGGGCGCCAAAATGCGCTTTGATATTATTTTATTGATGAAAATAATAGGTTTGAGAGATGAAAAAAGAAAAGGTGGCGCTTTAAAATGAATATTGTGCCCGGGGGCGCGAATCTTGTCCCCGGGCTCCGAACACTCTAGCTATGTCTCTGCCAAGTGGAGACAATACTTATTGTATTGACAATACACCTGGGGGATTATGCCGTCCACAAGAGTTTTCCATTCATCTCGGTGCTGTGCGTTACTTTCCAGGTGCGTCCAGGGGTGTGCCATACTTTGTGTGTCTGCATCTAGCATGAATCTCCAAAACTTCTTTGGCCTTCCTCCCTCATTTCTTCCATCTGGACTCCATGTCAGTGATTGTCTTGTGATATTTGCTGGGTGTTTACGAAGAGTGTGCCCTAGACACCTCCATCTTTCCCTTATGTCTTCAGCAATAGATTCTTGTTATGTCCTTTCCAGTAAGTCTTTGTTGGTGATGATGTTTGGCCATTTGATGTTCAGGATCTTTCTAAGGCAAGTGTTTGTGAAGGTCTGTACTTTCTGTGTTATAATACTTAATGGAAGTAAGTGACATTTAACGATAAAATAATGCCTGGTTTTTTGGCACTAGAATCTTAAGTTTAGATTGTTCTAGCTTAAATTGTTCTTATTTTTATTGTTCTATTTTTAATTGTTCTAGTTTAAATTGTTCTAGTATGATTTGTTCTAGTTTCAACTGCTCTAGTTTTAAAAAATTGTTATCTAAATACGAATATATATTCACGTGTTGGAAATGAATATGTAAAATGTCTTCAAATAATATTTTCAAATTTTAATTGGATCAATAAAAAAATTCTATCTTATCTTATCTTTTCTTATCTTATGTGTGTCATGTGCTTCTCACCTAGTGTAGGGCCGAGAGAATCCCACCTGGTTTATTACATGCTGTGGCGTAGCTAGGGTTGGTGTCACCAGGTGCGGTAAACTCATGGTGCCCCCCCCCCCCCCCCGACCTCCAAGACGGATTTCTTCTTGTTAAAATAAGTTGAAAGCAAAAAAAAAAGTGACAAGAGCAAAAAAAAAAAAAATTATTGAAGGTCAGGAGGTAAATGTACTTAAGAATTTTAACAACGTTAAGTTATAGTTATTTTTTTTTAATAAACAAATTAACTATATTTAAAATTTTCTTTTCCTGGTCTTCAACGCTGCAAACCTGTCAATTGAATGTTAAGGGGCGGTGCCTGTGACGAATCAGCGAAAATATTAATTTTTGAGTATTTCTGTATAATTAATGATTAAAAGATATTCGAAAATTTTGTGAAATATTATTTTGTTTAGCGTACCCTATAAATGGTTAAAAAGTCTTTTTTTTAAATGGTTTTACGTCGTATTTGGTAAACATGGAAAGCTTTATTTCTCAGAATTTAGATAAATATAGCTTCCTGTCACCTACGGAAGTTACCGAACACTTCATTCGGCGTTGAATCATTTTATTTTATGAAATTCGGTTAGAGTTAGACCAAGCAGCGTGCGCTCTGTAAATATGCAATTTTTCAACTTGGTGTCTACCCCTGAGATGGTGCCACCCGATGCCGTCCGCAGCCCCTTAGCTACGCCACTGAGTATATGTACTTTCCGACAAGTGTACGACATGTACGTCCCACGTAGTGTATGACATGTACTTCCCACCTAGTGTATGATTATGACATGTACTACACATCTAATCTAGTGTATGACATTTACTACACATCTAATCTAGTGTATGCCATTTACTTCGCACCTAGCGTATGGCATGTGTTACCCCCGAGTACATGGCAGATACTTTGTTACCCTGGTGTCTGCAATAAAGATTGATAGCAACACTTCCCACCATTTTTTTCAGAGGTTGATTTAAAAAAAAAAAAATCTTGCATTACAACAAATTTGTTTACCTGGTTTAAATATAAATCGAAGACAAGCGTCACGATGTTGTACTGTGCTGGCATCTAGCGGATTTGTTTTGGTACTGTGCTGGCATCTAGCGGATTTGTTTTGGTACTGTGCTGGCATCTAGCGGATTTGTTTTGGTACTGTGCTGGCATCTAGCGGATTTGTTTTGGTACTGTGCTGGCATCTAGCGGATTTGTTTTGGTACTGTGCTGGCATCTAGCGGATTTGTTTTGGTACTGTGCTGGCATCTAGCGGATTTGTTTTGGTACTGTGCTGGCATCTAGCGGATTTGTTTTGGTACTGTGCTGGCATCTAGCGGATTTGTTTTGGTACTGTGCTGGCATCTNTTTTAAAAAACAAAAACATTCACCCCCCCCCCCCCCCCCCCCCAAACCACAACATCACATCTCACTCCACTCAAATTATGATTCTTTAAAAACCGCCTGTGGATTTAATTGACCTAAGCCATAACTCATTTGACTTCTGGATGTAATGGACCTAAGCCATAACTCATTTGACTTCTGGATGTAATGGACCTAAGCCATAACTCATTTGACTTCTGGATGTAATGGACCTAAGCCATAACTCATTTGACTTCTGGATGTAATGGACCTAAGTCATAACTCATTTGACTTCTGGATGTAATGGACCTAAGCCATGACTCATCTAACTTATGGATTTAGTGGATCTGAGTCATAACACATTTAACTTATGGATTTAATGGATCTAAGCCATAACTCATCTAACTTATTGATTTAATGGACCTAACATGGCTGCAATGGACCTAAGCCATAACTCATTCTATTTATGCCATAGCCCGTGTTAACAACAACAGCAACAAAACAGAAAGGACTTGCAATCCCCACAGCTTGGCACGTGTAACAAGATTGACACATGACACGAGGCAGAATAAACAAAACCGATGGAATTTTTTTACGGCAGGGTTGAAGATTAATCAATCCATTTCTGTATTGCTGCAGTGGCAGCCTTTCAAAAGAATCTAATAGCACGGAATTTCGATTTGAGAAATGAAATAAAAATTTTAAAAAGAAAATAAATTGTAACATAGAATTTAGTTATACTTACTTTTTTATGTTAATTTTTTTTTTCCAGATAGGGGGAAAATGCAATTTCTGAACACGAATGATTACACGCACCCATGGGGTTTAGCTTATAGTTAGTGGAGACCGGTCTCCCAACACAGTTCATTCTGCATGGCTTCAGATTTTATGAACAGGGTTTTGTGAGCGGGTTGGGTATGGAATAGTTGTTGGTCGTGAGTTTTTGAATATTTTTTGGTAGAGCCAGTTGTGATTGGTCGGATTGTGTAAGGGTCAGTTGTGATTGGTCGGATTGTGTGAGGGTCAGTTGTGATTGGTCGGATTGTTTAAGGGTCAGTTGTGATTGGTCGGATTGTGCAGTGGCTAGTTGTGATTGGGGTCGGGTTATGCAAGGTCAATAGACGATGTGTTTTAATATTGTTGTGAACACAGGGCGCGAGTTGTATGTTAAAAGATGTCAAGAGCTCTGTGGCCAGTTCTGGTGGTAGTGCCAAGTCCTGGTTTGTCAGTGCCAGGAGTAGCATCGGTTTCAGTGCAGTGAGGTTTTCCATAAAGGACGTGTGTGAGCTTGTTCGTCATCCAGTCTGGCCCGTGTAAATTAAGAACTTTAGTACTTCCCTCCTGGTGTCTTAGATGCCTTGTCTTCACCCGGTGCGGACGGACGGGTGAAAGTACATCCGAGAATAGTAATGCCCCCCCCTCCCCCCCGACCCAGACACCATGCTTCAATGACATCTCACAACACATCTCGCGCGTTCCACTTTGCAGGACGGTTTCATCGCACTGCCGTCCACTCGCAAGCCAGACATTAAATTTTGTTCTAACGCGTTAAAAGGCTATTTTTATAATTTGTACTTTAGCGTAGCACCACGGATACATCTTTGACCCCCATTTCCAACGTCATTCTCCCTCACCAGCGTCGGCGAGACCCGGGAACAAGGCTCGATATTTTACACATTTCTTAAAGGGTAAGAAATCTTTATGAGTAAACTTACCGTCGTCAATCAATACCTCACAGAAGTCAGCCAACGGCGCATAGAAGCGAGTCAACGACTCAAAGACGTCAGTCAATGACTCACACAAGTCAGCCAACAACTGAGATTTAAAAAGTTAAAACATAAAAGACAAAAACGCATTTGTCTCTTATTGCCGGGCGAGTGACGATATAATAAATTTGAAATAAATGTTTCCTGTCAATCAGCAGTTTTCCCCTCAGTCAGCAATTATCCCGACAATCAACAATTTTCCCGTCAATAAGCAGTTTTCCAGTCAGTCGGCAGTTTTCCCGCCCTTCAGCAAATTTTCGGTCAGTCAGCACTTCACCCGCCAAGCAGCATTTTCCCCGTCTAGTTGCAACTTTCCCATCAAGCATCAATTTTCCCAATTAGAAATTTCCCCGGTCAGCAACATTTTTCCCGTCAAGCAGCGAATTACTCTCGTCGAGCAGAAAATGTCCACCTCAAGCAGCAATTTTCCCGGCAATCCGCAAAGATTTAATGACCAAATCTAGGTAGACGATATTATGCCCTTGTTTCAGGAAACCGGTTGAGTCGATGAAGATGTAGCAGACGAGTCATACCGCTTGGGTTTTTTTGTTTGTTCGTTGTTTTTGTTAAGTTGTTTTTTTTTTTTTTTTTTGTTTTTTGGCCTTTGTTTTTGCTTGTAGTTCCAATTAATGTTTTAACTCCATGTCACCGGTTCCTTGTGGTGTTAGCTTATGCAGACGAGTCATCCCGCTTGGGTTTTTTTGTTTGTTCGTTGTTTTTGTTAAGTTGTTTTTTTTTTTTTTGTTTTTTGGCCTATGATTTAGCTTGTAGTTCCAATGAATGGTTTAACTCCATGGCACCGGTTCCTTGTGGTGTTAGCTTACATCGTTAGAGCAGCTCATCAACGTCATTCACGACGCCTTCTCATTTACTGCGTTTTCTGTGCAACAAAAGGACTGCTCCTCCAGCCAAATAGTCATCGTTATCATCAAATACTTATCATTAAATACTTATCATTAAATACTTATCATGAAATGCTTATCATCAAATACTTATCATTAAATACTTATCATCAAATGCTTATCATTTAATACTTATCATTAAGTAATTATCATCAAATATTTATCATCAAATACTTATTATTAAATGCTTATCATCAAATACTTATCATTAAATACGTATCATCAAATGCTTATCATTTAATACTTATCATCAAATACTTATCATTAAATAATTATCATCAAATACTTATCATCAAATGCTTATCATTAAATACTTATAATTAAATACTTATCATTGAATACTTATCATCAAATGCTTATCATTAAATACTTATCTTTGAATACTTATCATTAAATACTTATACTTATATCTTATATCAACCTTACATCAAATAATGATATTTTTTAATGCCCCCTCTTCAGTCGTGTATCGCCTCTCTTCCTGCAAACATTGGTTGTTTTTTTTGTTTTTGTTTTTTTTTTCCTCAATAATTTCTTTAACGATTCCACGGACGTGTCAACTCTGAAGGTGACAGCGGCCGTCACACTCGCGTGGCAGTCCAGGTGACGTGCGATGGCGGGAAGTTATTGATTGAACAATTGGAAGCCTACAGGTGATCAACAAGTACTAAACCTTGGGTTAAACAAAAACAAAAAAAATTATTAAAAAAACCAACAACAGATTATTGTCACGAATCTCAGGATTAACTTACCAAACCGGAGTCGCTTAGTGTGCTGAAGATTTTCAAAGGTATGTAAAATAAACAAGTCTAGTGTGTTGGTCGATCTCATTGAGTGTTAAGCAAAAGTCTGTAGCAAAAAACCTAGACACTTGACAAGTTTTGCCTTCATTACAGGTAGCTAATTCTAGCTTCACATACTCCCATGAAATATTTACAGGTAGCTTATTTTAACTTCAACTCCCCCCATGAAATATTTACAGGTAGCTGGTTCTAGCTTCAAATCCCTCATGAAATATTTACAAGTAACTAATTCTTGCTCAAAAAAACTCTCATGAAATATTTACAGGTCGCTAATGCTATGAAATATTTACAGGTCGCTAATGCTATGAAATATTTACAGGTCGCTAATGCTATGAAATATTTACAGGTCGCTAATGCTATGAAATATTTACAGGTCGCTAATGCTATGAAATATTTACAGGTCGCTAATGCTATGAAATATTTACAGGTCGCTAATGCTATGAAATATTTACAGGTCGCTAATGCTATGAAATATTTACAGGTCGCTAATGCTATGAAATATTTACAATCAAATGTTTCTAACAACGTGGATCAGGAGGTTCGTTTCGAATATAAATTAAGTAATAATGGTAATCCATATGCCTATGTATGTAAATGTCTTACTATGTTTATTTTAGGGGGAAAACCCTACATTATCTAAAGGTGGCTTGACCCGTAAACATCGTTGGGTGAACAAACGACTGGAGCACAATTTTGCCAGCCCACAGGAGGTGACCTCACATGGGGTTGCGACAGGATTTCTGTGGGATCGCCGGTTGCAACAATAGACTAAGACAGCGGTCGGCAAATCGCGGCTCGCGGGTCGCATGCGGCTCTTTAGCGACCTGATTGCGGCTCGGCCAGTGGGCCACAAAAAAAAAACGGTTTTGACTCAGAAAAAAATGGTTCTTGGCAGGTTCTCAAAATGAAATTCGGCTCTCAAAATTTGTTTTTAATCGTCCCGCTGCTGATGTTTGTCTCCTTTGACCAATGAGTTTGATGACCACTGGACTAAGAGAAGTCGTGATTTTTACTGCGTTTTCTGTTTTTATTGATGTCTTAAAGTTTGGATTACAGCTTCAATCATGATTTATAAAATGTCGTCAATTACATTAAACTGGACTATTAGTTATAAAATGTTTTCTTCTCCAAGAATGTATCCTACTTAAAAGTCCATTTTTTAAAAACTCCAAAATCTCGCGGTAAGGTTCACTTTGCGCCTGTGGTATGTTGTCTTAACAAGAAGTCTGTGGTATGTTGTCTTAACTTGGAAGTCTGTGGTGTGTTGTCTTAACTTGGAAGTCTGTGGTGTGTTGTCTTAACTTGGAAGTCTGTGGTATGTTGTCTTAACTTGGAAGTCTGTGGTATGTTGTCTTAACTTGGAAGTTTGTGGTGTGTTGTCTTAACTTGGAAGTCTGTGGTATGTTGTCTTAACTTGGAAGTCTGTGGTGTGTTGTCTTAACTTGGAAGTCTGTGGTATGTTGTCTTAACTTGAAAACGTCTGAAAACCTGTGGGCTACAACTACAAAGCTTAGGAATTCGGCACGGTTGACTGGAGTTTTGACACCCGTTTTAGCATATAGCGACAAAAAGTGGCAATCTGTCCCTTGCTGGACTTTAAAAAAAATAACAAACCATAGCAACATTGTTTTATGACTTGGAAGCGGATGGAGAGACTTTCCATAAAGTGTACCCACACACTAAAGTGTACCCACACACTAAAGTACCCACACACTAAACGTACCCACACACTAAACGTACCCACACACTAAAGTGAACCACACACTAAAGTGTACTCACACACTAAAGTGTACCCACACACTAAAGTGTACCCACACACTGAAGCGTACCCACACACTTAAGTGTACCCACACACTAAAGTGTACCCACACACTAAAGCGTACCCACACACTAAAGCATACCCACACACTAAAGTGTACCTACACACTAAAGTGTACCCACACACTGAAGCGTACACCACACACTGAAGCGAGCTCATCGCTACGGAAAAGTGCATTCGTCGGAATTAAGTCGCCGATGGTTCAGTGGGATGTTTCAGCCCGCGTGGAAATAACACTGCACTGTAAGCAGTACGAGTACTAATATTTATTTTTTTAAAACCGGTTGGTACTAACACTAGATGCGCCACTGCTTAAGGACCCTTGGACTATGGACAGTCAAAGAATCATCAAACGCTAGAAGTATTGATTATTTACGCCACAGCTTCTGATTTCAAAGTGAATGGCGGTGCCTTGTGGGAGATGGCGCTGGTTTCGCTTAAAGCCAGACGTCCAGGGACGCTGGGGCCGTACGTTGAAGTGTTTAATTTAACGATACAATCTGTTTTCAACGTTCATTTAAAACGTTAATTGTAGTAAAACGTGATAGCTTTTTTTTTTATATTTCTGTTTTATTGTTATCGTCTCAGATCTAACGTAAGGGGAACACATGTTGATCGCGTCACTAAAACATGTTGATCGCGTCACTAAAACATGTTGATCGCGTCACTAAAACATGTTGATCGCGTCACTAAAACATGTTGATCGCGTCACTAAAACATGTTGATCGCGTCACTAAAACATGTTGATTGCGTCACTAAAACATGTTGATCGCGTCACTAAAACATGTTGATCGCGTCACTAAAACATGTTGATCGCGTCACTAAAACATGTTGATCGCGTCACTAAATCATGTTGATCGCGTCACTAAAACATGTTGATCGCGTCACTAAAACATGTCGATCGCGTCACTAAAACATGTTGATCGCGTCACTAAAACATGTCGATCGCGTCACTAAAACATGGTGATCGCGTCACTAAAACATGTTAATCGCTTCACTAAAACATGTTGATCGCGTCACTCTTGCCAAATTACTCGATTATAGGCGGTATGTAAAAATGAGTTTAGTGAGACTTAGCACAAAGTTGATTCGTAATATGTTTTAATGTATGTCATTGGCAATAGTTGTCAGGGGCGTAGTTAGGGTTGGTGTCACCCGGTGCGGTAAACTCATCGTGCCCCCCCCCTTACCCCCTTACTTCCACGATGAGTCCACACTAAAACAATGACAATAATGCAAAAACAACTTAATTGAGGGTCAGGAGGTCAATATAGTTAAGAAATGTAACTTAGAATCGCCCAACCACATCGTATTCGATATCAAAGCTTCTTGTCACTTACCAAATTTACCACAGCACTTCAATCCGCGTTGAATAAAGGTCAAAACGATGTTTTTTCTGACCTAGTCGTAAGGTCACCTCATTTCTGACGCATCAACCTCGAACTTTTAATAAAGCACGATGTTTTATTGGTTATATGTGTGTACAATTTACGTGTAATTTGTTATCCTTTGGTGAAATTCGGTTATATCTAGCAGTGTGTCCGGTGTTAATATGCAATTTTTCAATATGGTGTCCCCCCCTGCAATGGTGTCTCCCCCCCCCCCCCCGTGCCCCCCCCCCCCCCC
>CAXITT010000020.1:2734752-2763763 GCA_964033795.1 Lymnaea stagnalis | reverse complement strand
GGGGGTGTCGAATGACCCTTTCACAAGGGTTGCCTATGACCGTCGGGAAACACATATACTCTACAGTAATGAAGTAGCAACGAAAATATGTTTAACGGTGGGGAGGGGGGGGTGGGGGGGTCACCATAACATGAGGCACTGTCTTAAAGGGTCGCGACATTAGGAAGGTTGAGAACCACTGGCTTAACCAATAACCTATCACTTTGCCTGTCGTGAGAGGATGTCCTTCAGATGCTGGTCGTGCTGTTGCTGCAGTCTCTTAATGTCGTCCTGGTCTCTCTGCAGGCTCTTTACGGCCGCCATGAGCTCATCTCTCTCGGCGCGCGTCATTTCGGAAAACGCCGGCGGCGCCTCGTCGTCGGAGTTGGACGGGTCGCTGTCGTTGGCCGGGGCGCCGATGATTTTTGTGTCCGTGGAGTCGAAGTCGGGCTCGCCCCCGTCATCAGAGGAGGTGCTGTTCTTGGTTTTACTGACCGGTGACTTTAAGTCTAGAATGAAATGAGAAACATGTCATAAAGCATTTTGTTTCGTGACTCTGGGAACTGATTCTTTATCTATTTATTGTTTTTATGATACTTGAACTAAAAAGTGCAACAGGGTTTGTCATTTAATTTTAATGGCCGAAATCTATTAAAGGAACATCCGGGGATTCAGGTTGACCAATAGCACTAAATGGCGGAAAGATATTAATAAAACATCCGCGTAATCCGTTTGGCCAATATCTCAACAGCTGCTTGGTACTTCTACGTTAATGTGAGCAAGCACAATGGGTCTTAACCTAGACTAAAACTTGTTTACAACCTTTTTTTTTTTACGAAAGATTTTTACCAAAATAACAATTTTAATGCTATACATGAATGTATATATATATATATATATATATATATATATATATAAACAGCAGCGTCACCGGCCGACGGGATGTCCTTAGGCTGGGCTGGCCTCCGTTCGGTACCTGATCGAGTTGGTGCTGGTGGGTGTTTGTCCTGGCCAAGTGAGATCTCCAACGTTCCGCTTCACGGACCGATACTCGGGCTTGGGGACGGGGGGGACATGCTTTGGGGAAGGCTTAAAGAGCTTTGGCTTAACGGCCCGCTGACGCCATTTCCTAATATTTCAGTGCCATCCGGTGGCGGACCACCCCCTCTGCCCCCCCCTCTTACGTCACGGCTCTTCTATCACGGAACGCATGGCTTACCTGTGATGTCATGATCCGACACATCTCTGTCGTCTGGGCTGATGGGCTGTCTCTCCAGAGTTCTAAGAGTTGTTCCCCGTGACCAGAAGGCGGGATCCACCATTGTAATGACCTTTTGGGAAAAAAAAAATTTAGAAAACTTGTTATCAAGTATGTCGGTTTATTTGTATCGTTGAAACTACCTAGTGGCGTTTATTTGACCATCATCATCAACAACGCCGACTACATCAACAGCAAAAACAACTACAACAGCAGCAGCGACAGCAGCAGCGACAGCAGCAGCGACAGCAGCAGCGACAGCAGCAGCGACAGCAGCAGCGACAGCAGCAGCGACAGCAGCAGCGACAGCAGCAGCGACAGCAGCAGCGACAGCAGCAGCGACAGCAAATGCTATAGTAGCAACAACAGCAGCAGCAACAACAACAGCAGCAGCAAGAGCAGCAACAACAACTACAACAGCAGCAGCAACAACAACTGCTACAGCAGATATCAGTCGTTTTTAGTGCGTCTTTTAGTGCGTTGTTAATTTTGCAAAATAAAATTAAAATTAATTTGTTCTAAATAATCACGCCAATGACGTCATAGCGCGAATACTCTACTTCGCCAAAACTCTTGGATTTCTTTAAATTTAATAACCGTACGGGACAAAACTGATAATGTATTTTTCCCTTTAAAAGTAAACTTAATGAATACAATTGATTGCGTTTTAAATTGTTCATAAAAAACACACAGTTTAGCTTTGCATATTTTAACATAATTTAAAAAATGTTGCCTTTTTTATTCCAAAAATATACTTTTATTAAAATTGTACGTAATAAATACTAACCTTTAAATATAATTCTAATGAGAAAATGCGTTTTAAGTCAATCAGTGCAGCGCAACTCCATAGCCAAATTGCATTCTCTAATCAATCCACTTATAACTCATACAAAAAAGAACGAACCGTATGAAGTGCAACATATGCTATTTTGGGTGTGGAAGGGACTACAATCCGGTGGAAGATTTGATAAATTTATTTAAATCTGGGTGGGGGAGGGGTTGTTCACTTTTCACTTTGCCCCACGCAGCACAAGATACATCTCAAAATAAAGGAATGAATTTGATAATTAAACTTCTTGGGGACATTCATATCGGAGTTAGGATATAGGATGTGTACATTTTTACGTGGATGACAATATATTTAAATCCTATGGTATTACATTTGTGAAAAAAGAGATGCCTCGTTATCTTTTTTTTAAAATATGTATATGCTCATTTTTTTCAAATAAAGGAATGAATTTGATAAATAATTAACTTTCTTGGGTAAATGCATGTCGGAGGTAGGAAATAAGGTGTGTACATATTTACGTGGATGACAATATAGTTAACTCCTAGAGAAAAAAAGTTGTAATTCAAGGGCACGAAAAGGGGTAAATCTAAAGTATTTATCCAGCGTAGTAATTGTCTCTCAATTAACTTCTTTAGTGACAAAAGTGATATAAGTAATAAGTAGTGATAAGTTATACTGGCTAAATTAAGGTCATGTTTAGACGGGGGGGGGGGGGGGGGGGGGGGGGGGGGGGGGGAGGGAGTAGTTTAGGAGCGTAAAAGGGAGTAGGGTAGGCGGATAATACATAGCAGATAAATAGTTCTCAAAGCTTAATGATGTTAGAAACGTAAATTTCATTATATTTTTTTAATTTATGGATTGTAATGAGTTTTTGCAATAGCAGTTAGAAATATCGCAAAGGACCTACCATTATTATCCCGATAATTTCGGGTCATTCTAGTAAACCAATATTAAAATTGAACACAGGCAATAATTTTTTTAAGGGAAAAAAAACAAAAACTTTAGCTTTTTATTGAATTAATCGGATGTTTCGTATGCCCTAAAAAATAATTTGACGTAAGTTTTCAATTTCTGAAATATTAATATGCAAAAATGTCATGTCTTGTAATTTTTTTTAATGGGATAATGCCTGCAGTGTGCATTTTAACAAGTTCAACAAATTTAAATATACTACTTTGTTTATTAAGTCTCAGATTTGTTTGGTAAACGTCAAATGGATTTTGGACACGTGACTTCGTAGGAAGATCCAAGTAAAGACTTACTAAACCTGTTTCAGTGGGTCTAATATCTAATCTTGGTGTGTGGCTACAGCCAGGAAAATCGATGAAATAATGAGAGATCCTCAAGGGGGATGGGAGGTGTCTCAGAATTGGTTACCCCGGTACGACAGAACATCTGGGGTCGGGCTATAAATACCAACTTCAAATTAGTTGTACACGATCACTGAATTATTTTTTATTTGTGATTAATTTCTGTAAAGGATTTATTATAATTTGTTTTGTAGGTTGTTTTTTTTTTTTTTTTTTTTTTAAAGAATTTGTTTTCTTTAAAGTTACTTAAGTTTTGTAAGCGAGAGTATATAAAATATGGCAGCTTAAACGTTGCGGTCCCATCGATTTTTGGATGCCCCCTAGGCTTTTAAGCCTACTAAGCCTATATGGAAATCCGGATCTGAACATATATTTAGTAGTAATATTTGCAATTTCGATAATGTAATTTATACAGACATTTAAAAAACTTGGCTCTGGGATTTTGTGAGGCAATAATCACGAACTTGTAATAGTGTAGGGTGCCCAGTCTTGTGTTTTTAGTTAAAGGCAAAAAAAAAAAAAAAAAACACACACACAAAAACCCAAAGCCCTATTTATCCACTGATCCAAGCTGATACGTTGTGTGGATGTTGGTGTTTGCAACGAAAAGTCTATTAAGAAGTTGCATTTTAAAAACGTTTACAAATATTTATAACTTCGCACCAGAAGCTTAAATGCCTCTTGGTGTTTGTAGTGCTAACCGGTGAAACGTATCGTCGAGAGACTCTGTTAAGCATCATCGTTTGCTTTGGGTTTTTAAACGATTCTCCTTCTCAATATATGTATCTGCGTGCTCTTATAAAAAAGCTTTCAAGAAAGCTGTGCACATTTTCTGTGAAGCCTCAAAGGAGGTCCACTGAGTCAAGAAGTATTGATTAAATTTGATGACCATTACTATTCCATTTGAAACTTTCGATTCTGACTAATTAGAGAGGATGACTTTTTGGAAGAACTTCCTTTGCTAAAAGCCAGAAGATATTTTGGAAGATATTAAAAATGATAAATTTGGTGTTATAGAAGTTGGTAGAGATCATAAACTGGGTGTTATAGAAGATAGTAGAGATGATAAATTTGGTTTTAATGTTATAGAAGTTGCTAGAGAGGATGAACTTGGCGTTATAGAAGATGGTAGACATTATAAATGTGGTGTTAGAGAAGATTAACAGGATTCAAGGCCAGGGGGGGGGGAGAGTGTGGTAACTCACCAGGGACTCCCATGCGTTCCTACAGGACTCACGCCCTCAGTACTGTAAAACATGTCACGTGTTGTTGTGGGAGTGAAAAGTTTGCCTCAGAGATGTGAGACGGTTGGGGGGGGGGGGCAACCATGGCACTTGTCAGGGGCCCGAGCTAGATAGGGACCCACCCCTTTTTTCGAGTTTTAAAATATACGCACATGTTTGAAACACGAAAGGGGCCCGAACTCTGTCAGCTGCCTGGGCCACGGGGCCCAGAATTTTCTAGGTGAGGGCCTAGACTGACATTAAATTTAAACATTTCTTCGTCCTAAATACAAAGTCGAATGCCCGATAAAATGAAAGCCCATTGTCACACACCGTAGTCATTATAACAGATAGGATGGGCGTTGATAACGAAGTCGTTGAAAAAAGATAGACGTTAAAAAAAAATAAAAAAATTACGCTGTTATCCGAAACGAAACAATGTGTCGGATTGTATTTAATGGATATCAGGAACATTCCGTTAACTCTCAGTCATTAAAGTGTGGTCTTTTCTCCAAGTGATCGAATAAAAAAAAAGAAGAAAAAAACACACCTACGCTCATACATTATGACCATATCCTATTCTTTCTTTTAAACCGAAATCCATCAACATGTTATCCCTGTATAGGATTAAATTTAAATCAACGTGTTGGCAGCTCATTTTACTTACGGCTTAAAGTCGAATTCCCGCCGTGTCAGAATCGTGTCGTCACTATCTCAGTACACAACTTATCTTGGGTCGTACACTTACACACGCCGTGTGTAGATCCTGCAGCCGCGGTCTGAACAGAATAATATATAAATAGCAATTATTTTTTTTTTTCACTTCCTGGATGTTCCAGTTGTAATGTAAGCCTATTTGGGGGGNTTGTGTGTGTGGGGGGGGGGGGGGGGGGGGGGGGGGGGGGGGGTCTTTTTCATTTTGTCGAGGAACACGACTTCGCGCATGACTGACGCCTTAAGCAAACTTTATCGCTTCAAGCTGAAGTTATTCGATGTTGCAACTAAAATTATTTTGCCTTTTTTTTTTTTTAATTCTATAAATATCCCCCATTGGAAAAAGCCCATTCGTGACTAAAAGCCTGGAGATATTTGCATATCCTGTTGTTACACAACATTTATCTCTAAGGCGTTTGCTGTTGACGGATGTGGTGGCCGTAAATGTGGGAGTCGCATGCCAAGTAACTACAGTACGGTTGGGGAACAAATAATAATAATGATAATTAGTGGTCTCTTAAAGCGCGGTACCCTAGCCTTATAGGGCTGGGCTCACCGCGCTGTACATAAAAATATCAAAAGAGACATAATCATGACATTAAGATAAAATACAATTATGAAATAAAGAACAGCATGAACCCCAGGACTTTTACAAGGCAAACCATGGACGGCAGCCAACAAGATCATTTGTCGGTCAGAGGAGGGGAATCAATCAGGGTATTATAGTTTAAAGAGATGGGTTTTGAGTGGAGTTTTGCATGCCTAGGGGGTGGTTGGTAAATTGCGGATGTATGCATATCAAACAAGTGTCCCGACCGGGGCAGTGCAAAGAGATGGACGAAGGGGATTACAATCCTCGCCCACCCACCCCCTCCCCGTCGCCAAATGAAGAAGGCGTTACAAAATTATCAAGTTTTCATAGGCGTATATCATATATCATTTGCTGATGTAACAAAAGTGTGCGCCATAGTCATGCTCCGCACAGGGTGTAGCTAGTCATGCTCCGCACAGGGTGTAGCTAGTCATGCTCCGCACAGGGTGTAGCTAGTCATGCTCCGCACAGGGTGTAGCTAGTCATGCTCCGCACAGGGTGTAGCTTATCCTTGCCATGGAGGACCGGGTACAGACTAACTTTTATGAGGATGCCAATAGTTTGAAACTACCGATGATGTTAAACACGTGGTCATCTGGTAGGCCTACTCGTACTATTTTCCGAAAATAAAAGAGACAATTAAACTCTATATGAAATTCCCAAATTGAACCCACGATATACATTTCAAAATTAATATTATAAATGCGAATCAAAGTTGGACAGTTTTAAGACCTTTAAAGGAGAATAACTCTCGTCAACAAGTTTTACTTTTCCCAGATATGATTCTGTGAATTGAAAAAAATAAGGTAAGAATCAGCTTCGCAGTACAATGGGACAATAACGATTGAACTGGCTTTCACTAATGTCCATGTAAAACCACATCCTTCAGACCATTGACTTTTAAACAATGGTAAAACAATTCTCTGCAAAAAAGTTACGCAAACGATTATGTTGATTTATATTAAATAATTTATTCTACACATCAATTCTATCTGTCAATAATGAATTATGATAATTTATCATCCTCTGTGATTATTATAGTTTATTTCTGATAATGTTTTAAAACTATTATTGATTTTGAATGATTTTTGTATAAAAAAATTGAATTCATCGAAGTTTAACGTTATTGAATGTTTATTTTTATTTTACATTTTTATACCTTTTGGTGTGTTTGTGGGGAGCAGGAACTGCCCCCCCCCCCAACTGTTTGAGCATGGGGCGAGTGCCCCCTTCGCCCCCTTTTCACGGCTCAGGTATGTTGTGTTACTGGGCCCCCCAGTGCATTGCTGTACCCAGGGCCTCCTATGTTGTTAAGAAAGACATCCCTGATCAGATCCCCAAAAATACACACGAGCGAGTCATCTGAAAATAGATCGTTTATCTATGGAATATATCCTATAAGTTAAAGAAGTGCAAACAGGAAGTTGTGTAATGCTGAAAACTAACCATCCCAAATGAACTAGGGGATTCCCCTAACATCTTAAGCAATAATTCCCGATTGGATCTTGTTCGCTCCAAGGGCGGTTAGCAATAAAACATTTGTAACAGTAGTTGAATTATATTCAGTCCCTTGAAATTTGCAACAAGAGTTGGAAAAGAGACTTGAGGTTGCTACACATTTCGTACGCTTATCGATTTAGGGTTTTCAGGTTGCTTTGAACTTTGACTTACGGCATTGATTTAGGACGGTTATTGGAAGGGATCTGAACAGTCACTGGCAAGTCACGGGTGTGATGGAGGGTTTTCCATTAAGGGGCAATTTTTGATATTCGCTAATTGTTCAACAAAAACTGGATCTGATGTGGCTGATTTCGTCAATGAGAAAATTCCATTTGCGGATTGCAGAGGTCAGAGATATGACAAGTGTGCAAACATGGCTGGAGAGTATAAAGGAGTTAAAGCAATTCTTCTCAAGCAAAATCCACTGCCTGTCTTCTCACCATGTGGATGTCATTCATTTAATTTACATTTGGAATGTATGCAGCGTCAAGCTGTACAGATGTGAGACATTTTTTGAAGCTTTCCAAACTGTAATGACTATAATTTCAGTCAAGTCCACAGCAGTGGGGATGTATTAAAGCAGATTTTTGGTGGTGCTTTTGCTCCATGGTCTTACTTGGACTCGCTGGACTGAAAACTTGATTTTGTTCCAACTTTCTCCAGTCACTTGTCTGAGATAATTAAGCTCTCAAGGAAATTTTGCATACTACATGACATCATTTATATGTTTATAATCATGACAAGGGTTTGGGTGAAAGTACTAACCCTGATTAACCTCTGAGACCAGGTTCTTCAAGCCCGGAAAGCTAATATTGACACGGAAGTAACCAATCTGAATTCATTGATACGTGAACTGAAATCTGTTTGGGATGAGTGGCCAAAATTTCTGAATTTAGCTGAATCAGCAAACAAGATGAAGTCAATTTCAGAAGAAATTTTTGTAAAAACCTATTATTGATTCTGTTATTGCTGGACTCACAGCTCGCATTTTTTAAAAATTGCAATTCAGGATATAGCAGCTATGCTCAGCTATTTGTGGAATTATTCTATCATGTCTGAAGCTGAGCTGGAAGTTCATTCACTGTCTTTTGTCTTTTCCAGGATATATTCTTCTGATGTTTCTGTGACTGGTCTGGAAGGAAAAAAATCTTGCATTTAAAGCAAATTCATCAGAGAGGTCATTTAGCAAAGTTAAACTAATCAAATATTTGATTTTTATCAACTATTGTTCAAGAGAGGACCAGTGACCTGTCCGTTGATTTTTATCAACTATTTTTCAAGAGAGAGCCAGTGACCTGGCCGTATTGAGTCTCTTTGGGTGCCTGAGCTCGATTGTTCAAATATCATTGATGAGTTTACAAAACAAGTGGCAAGAAGATCACTTTTGATGTGTTTCAAATAATAAAACATATTCCTTTGTCTCATGTTCACAAAATGTTTGAAACAATTATTTTGAAATTTTGGGGGCCAAAAATTTTGAGTTTTACTCTGGGGCCCAAAGATCTACTGCACAGCACTGCTTTTAATGGTCAGAACAGCGTTGATGATGGGTCATTGGGCCTAAAAAATACCATCTGCTGAAAACAACCTGTTTGAGTGGTTGCAAACAGACAAAAAGAGAAAATGATGTTATTATAATTATAAGCGCTTAATGAGTTAGACTAGATAATTATGAAGTCAACTGGTTCCATAATAAATTTAATCAGATAATATGCGCTGTTGCTTAAGAGGAATATTTGTCGTATTAACATGAAGATAAAAAAAAAAAAAACTAGCAATAATTTACTAAGAAAATTTTTGAATAAATTCTGCAATATAAAAATAAAATTAACTCCAGTCAGATTCTAATGAATTGTTACAAAATAAAATTTTGGAAGTTTGTAAAAATTTAAAATTTTGTTCTTCCTCTGCCGATTTCTGTATGGGATTGTAAACATTTACAATGATCCATATTTATTTTATATTTTATTTGAGGATGGTGGTGGTGGGGATTAACAATTCAACTAAAATGTAACAAATTTGCAATCTTAACAATTCACCACAATCATCACTCATAACATTTTCTTTTCATCAACCGGAGCGAAACAAACTGTGCATATTGGCTTATCGGATCTGCTTGACTTCACAGAATTGTAAAGAAACACCATGATTGACTCACTGGATGTTGCCTATTTTGGGGGGAAAAAAGCAGTGCTAAATGTGTTTGCCCTTCAAGGACAACATCTGGTCGTTGAACAACTAAATGATCGCCATATTTGACATTGGGATGACTGCAATAAATAAAATATGGCACAAGCTCTCAGTGATTTGACCAGTCTGGACGCCAAGTGCTGAGAAAAAAAAAGATGATTTGGAATGTTTACTGTTTCACTCTGAAGTTTGTTTTGCTACAAAAAGAAAGTACATTACTGAAATTTACAAATTATTTTAATTTTTGTGTATATGGAATCCAGTTTATTTTTCAAATCATTTAATAAAATTAAGCCTGTGTCCAAAAAAAGGAAGAAAACAGAATACAATTTAATTTTTATTGCTTTTGAAAAGACAAAAACTTTATAATACTAACATAAGCCAAACTTACATTTTTGTTATGATATCACAGTTTAAATTATCAACACACCTATATTTACATTTACATTATCAATACACCTCATATTAACACTATAAAATGAGTAAAACAGAGTAGGGTTAAACCTGAAAAAATAAACGCAACAAAACAGCGAACATGTCGGCAGAAAGCCTTCGTCAGCGAACAAAACAACAGAAAAAAAACGGTATAAAAATAAAAATAAGAAATAGCACTTAGCTGGTAAGTCGTATCAATGCTCCCCCCTCCCACTTTGGGACCAAGCCGTGTGGACGCAGTCGTTGCAACACGTGCCCTTTTGTCGTCCAGACTCAACACATACGTTTCCCCAAGGGCAGTTTTCAGATACATGACGGTTTCCTCTGTACAAGCCGCAACGTTATTTACGCCATTGTCTGCACCCGCTGTCAGATGACATACATAGGGGAGACTGGACGCTGTCTCTCAGACAGGTGTACCGAACACCTCCGAAACATTACACAAGATAAACAGTGTCCCGTCTCAAAACACTTCAATAGTAGCGACCACCAGGGCAAGGCGGACTTTTCAATAAGTGCGATTGTGACTAGCACGAACACCGCCAGCCAGGTCAATTTGGAACACAGACTTATCCTGACTTAAGGCACTTTGACGCCAGATGGGATTAATGTTATGTCTCTGTTCACAGCTTGACCCTAGCTCCGCCCCTCCACGTTCTGACCTATCACAGTGAACATTTTTCTCCCCCTTTTTTTCGCCGCTGCATATTTAAACTCTCACTCATTTTCCTTCTGCCACACTTCTATTGCTGCCCACAGATACTACTTACCAGCTAAGTGCTATTTCTTATTTTTATAACGTTTTTTCTGTTGTTTTGTTCGCTGACGAAGGCTTTCTGCCGACACGTTCGCTGTTTTGTTGCGTTTATTTTTTCAGGTTTAACCCTACTCTGTTTTACTCATTTTATTTTGTACTAACCTGATTGCAGTCTCTCCCCTTATTACCCCTCATATTAACACTACATTGTCAACACACCTCATATTAACACTACATTGTCAACACACCTCATATCAACATTACATTATCAATACACCTCATATTAACACTACATTGTCAACACACCTCATATTAACATTACATTATCAACACACCTCATATTAACATTACATTATCAATACACCTCATATTAACACTACATTATCAACACACCTCATATTAACATTACATTATCAACACACCTCATATTAACTAACATTACATTATCAACACACCTCATATTAACATTACATTATCAATACACCTCATATTAACACTACATTGTCAACACACCTCATATCAACATTACATTATCAACACACTTCATATTAACTTTTGACTTTACATATACTTCTTTCTAAACAGATAATACAACAATTCTCTATTTGACAATAAGTGGGGCCAAATTTAGAACTGGAATTCAAGATTTCCTGTGCATGTAACCCAAGAAGTAATCACTCATGTAATTTATATTGACCACGTATTCTTGGTTACACTAAAATTTAAATCATTCATTAAGGAGAAAGTCTGTATAAATTGTGAATATATTATGTGGACAGTCAGTCACAGTCTTACATCAATCATCTCAACATTAATTTAAATGATCCGTTAAACAAACCCTTAATATTATAATCAACAACCTAACAGACTACCAGATGAAATGATTTATGATGAAATTTGTAATAAGTGATTTTTCAAAGCTTTCATGAAATGCCAAGATTTACACAGTAACTCATATAATACCGGTCAGAGGTCCTCATGACTCCACAAATATTCAGTTAATATAGGTCAGAGGTCACCATAATCATGGTTATACAGTAAACCATGTATAAAAGACAGAGGTCACTGATTCAAGGTTTAAGTGCAGTGACTCAATTAGTTTTGACGACTACTCCGATCACAATAACAATAACTAAAATTATAGTCTGTATGTTGATGAACTCTTAATATTGAAGACTCCAGATACTGCCATAAAAAATGAGTTTGACTAACTGTTATACTTGTGTAAGGTACAACCTATGAAGTCCACACAATACTGCTATTCTCCTGTTTACAAAAATACAAAAGAGAAAAATACTATAAACTTTCCACTTTCTCGCCAGAATTTGTTATAAATTGCCTAAGCAAATAATCAGCTGCTAGACCAGGTGTCACATGACCTTTGACAACGAGCTCTTCCATCATTGGCATCAGGCTCTTAACAGTCGAATGCTTCTCAAACCGTCCCATGATATGGTCTCGTATGTGGTTCCAAAGCCAAAGTTTTAACTGTCTTTCCCTGCGGCTAATCAGCTCTCCAGCAGCAAAAGAACTGCGCTGAAAGTCTTGTAATGTGTTCCACAACTCCGGAATGCCATTTTTTTCCAGGGATGAAATGCAAGTTACCTGATGTGGTAAGAGAAAGGAAAATAAACCAGTCATCTGTAATGCAAGTTACCTGATGTGGTAAGAGTGAGAAAAATAAATCAGTCACCAATATTAAGATGAGAATTTGAAAACATAATAGTTAAAAGAAATATGTTATAATTGCTCATTAGCCTGTACCATAAATTATCCAAAAAGTCCTAAGGTTCCCACCACTAACTTGAGTAAAAGGTCCCATTAGTCTCACAATTGCCTTTAGTAAACTGGTCCCAGAGGTCCCACTATTGCTTTTAGTAGACTGGTCCCACCATTGCTTTTAATAAACTGGTCTCAAAGGTATCACCACTGCTTTTAGAAAACTGGACCCATAAGTCCTGCCATTGCCTTCAGTATACAGGTCATTTGTTCTCACTATTGTCTTCAGTCGCATTTTTGACATAAAAGATTTTTTTTTCTTCTACATTTTGACTTTTAAAAAACTTTTGACTTAATCAAAACTTAAATGATTTTACTAATTTCTAAACTGATTAAGTTAAAAAACGTTAACCAGCAAAAATTAGCTAGAGTTGAAAATCAAAATACCTTTGGTCTCCACACTCTTGAGCGAGGTCTCATAAACTTCAGGGCACTTGTGTATTCTGCTTGTATTCTTCTAGCTGCAGGCATCAAATCACCATCACATTTATTGATGATCACTACATCTGCCACCTCTACTATGCCTTTCTTGATGCCTTCAAACAATTATTTTTGTTTCATTTAATTGGCATTTTTAAAAATGAAAACAAATTTAAAAAATAGAAGCTGATCTTGCTTCTATATTTTAACCCTTTCTGTCGCATTATGGCTTTCCGTATCTTATGCGTTTTGGACGAATCCTGCTGTAAACAGCACACCTTTTTGAACTATTCCAAGTCAATAAACTCTTCTAATTAAGGAGTTACAAAGAGCCTATTTATAAACAGGAAGTGTCAAGTTCTTTTTTTTGGGGGGGGCTTGGTAGCTGTGGGTTTTATTTTTCAGCTATTTTTTTTTTTTTGAAATAGTGCTTTGGTGACAGTAGATCTAAGCTTAATGGCACATGACCTTTCTAGAATTGTTTCAAATTGCAAGTGTGTCCGCCGTTAGTGACGACAGTAATGAATTCGATGCAGAAATGAATGCAAAAATAGATAATGGAAATAAAGAAATGTGATATTGAATTAGTTTAATATCTTAATATTCCAGATGGATCAGAATATGAAGATGATTATGTTTAATTAACATTGAAGGATATCTAGTTGTAGCTGTCCTAATGTTACCTGTTAATATCATATGCAAATATTTGATTCTTCTGTAATTGAATATGTCTACAATTTCCTGTCACAACATCCTGTCCCTTCACACATCTACAAGCTGAGTTTGCGTTGTGTCTGTATTTTGGCTTATGAAGGCTTACTGGTCGATTGGTTTGATTGTCCTTTAGGCTTTAGGTTTTCCTCTATCCTGTGTACATTTCTTATTGTCATAATGTAGACTTATTTTAATTAAAATTTTGTTTTTTCTCTACAATAATCAGTATTTTTGTTTTTCTGACTGGATGAAAGATTGATTTTTTATAATTTTTTAAAATTCAAAAGCTTATTGTAAAAATGGAGTTATTTCCCTTTGCTTGGTATCTTAACGGGCGATATGCAACTCAAAGGGTTAATAGGATTCAATGATTACAAGCGCTACATTTTAATGTACTGGCCTGGGCATAAAAAGCAATGCTGAACACTGCATACAGCGCTCTTAGAATAGACGACTTATTATCCCTGACGACATATAAAAGTAAGTGAACTTCTTGTCAAGGGATCCATTAGCTTAAAGGCATCAAAACTGGATAAGGTGAAATGATTTCTTATGGAATGAATTTGGTTAAGTACCTTGTAATTCATCTCCACCAGCAGGTGGCAGGAGAAGACAAAAAATATCCACCATGTCAGCCACTGCAAACTCAGACTGACCAACTCCTGCAAAAATGAGATTTATTTTTTTTTGTAAATAAATATTGAATGTTTCAGGATGTTTTCAAAATAAATAGTGATTATGTGACAATATTTAGTAAAGTTCAAAGAAACTATCAGATTTTTTATTAATATTTCTTTGGTTCTCATTTTTTAGTCAGGAATCAAATTACTCAGAAATGTTCTCAATTGACACTTTAAAATACTGTCTCTGGTGTACAAAAAAAATTATGTCAAAGCTGGTACCTCATTGGTGTACAGATATATAAAAGCAACAAAAAAATCTAAGTTATTTTTAGAATATAGCAAGAAGACACTTTTCAGCTAAAAATATTTGTAAAGAAAATGACAAAGTCAAAAATGAAAATTAAATATAAATTGTTACCAACAGTTTCCACAAGAATAATATCATATCCTCCACCCTCACAGAGGACAATGGCTTCATTAGTGGTTCTTGTGACACCTCCGAGAGTACCACTGGATGGAGAAGGACGGATATATGCAGACAAGTCACGTGACAGCTCAGGCATTCTTGTCTTATCTCCTAATAAAGATCCTGCGGGAAAATAAATAATATCAAGGATTGGGTTAAATATATTTAAAATGAAGAGCATGTACACATGCAACACAAATATAACTTGATAAGAAGTAAAGTGTCACTCCTCTCACACAGAGCCCCTCCTCAATAATCACCTCTTGAACATTTCCCGCACTGATCCAAGTGAGCATGAAATTAATTAATTTTTTAAAAGACGGGGATTATTTCTAGGAGAAGTCAACATTAATGAAATATAAAATATGAGAGTGACCTAGGAAAGATAAGTATAAGCCATCATGATAAATATTTAAACCAGGAAGATTAACTTAATCAAATTTTTTAACCTCCACTCGTTGAAGATGATGGATCAACTGCAAGAACGGCTACTCTGTGCCCTTTCCCTGTGAGATATTTACCAAAAACCTCAATAAAAGTGCTTTTTCCTGAGCCAGGGGGTCCAGACAAACCTAAGACAACAAATTTTTTTTAAAAAACTTAAATAATCATTAATAAAAGCTGTGTAAAAAAAAACTATTTCAAATTTATTACATAAAAAAACAATTTGTCTTTTTAAAATATAATTTGTAAAAATATAGTCACAATATTTGTATTGGATCTATTTTTATTCTTACCTATTCTGAAAGACTGTGGTGCTTTAATTGAATGTTGATTTTCTTCTTTTAAATGTTTCAAAACTTTAGTCAATAAAAATTGTGACTTCTTCTGCTTCTGGGGATGTGTTGATTCCACAAGAGTGATGGCTTTTGCAAGACTTGCTCTATCTTTGGTTATCAGCATTTTAAAAAGTTCACTGATGTCTTGGAAGTTTTCAGTGTTTCCCAACATTTTCTCAAATAAAGGCAACTGATAATTTACATTTTTTTTATTTGACACTTCATCCTCTTTAGCATAAGTAAATGAGCTTTCATGTTTCATCACATTGGAAAATTTTTGGCTTTTATTATGTATAAAATTATTGTGACATAAAAAACTAGAGGCGTTTTGACTTATCCATGTATTAGGTTTTACATATCTACTGGATAAGACACTTTTTGTACACTTTCTAAGTATTGAGAAAGCTATAAAAATGTTTGGACATGTCATTCTAACATTCATGTCAACTAACTAAATATGAATTTGATTTGAACTTGGTAATGAAATTTGTCCATTTGTGAACTGAGGTTGATTTACCCTCTTTTAACAGCAGTGTGAGAAGCGTCTAATCTGGTGTGTTGCTTTCTCTTGTCAACTGTAATCAAATAATTTTTTTTTTTAAAGCAATGTTGCTGTGGCATTGGCATATTTAGTATTTAGATTATATTTTATATCTTACTGGCTTACTGTGACTGTAATTGTATATTGTATTTTAATTCACTATCTAAGCTATCTATCAATACACACTGTAAAACACAGTCCTAACTTAAAAAACACTAAGAATGTTAGAAATTATCGACTTCTCTAACGTGCAAAGCTGGGTTTTGGGTGGCCACTGTTGATAGTTTTATAAGTAAAAGACTATGACTATGCATCCTGCAAAAATAAATGTTGAAATTGAGAAGGAAATGAAGGTGGCTGAGACTGTCAAATCAACACCTTTACCTTATATATTAATTTATATTTTATATCATTCACCCACCCTTAGTCGCCTAAAGCCTAAAGTATTATTTTATTTATCTTGAATATGTGCTTTATTTGTACCAAACACTTTACTTGAAATAGTTATTGGCTATTTGTGATTTCGCAGATGGAATCTCAGCTCTCACACTCGCATCACGACATTTTAGTTTTTATTTTACTTTCGTCCAGTTCTCATTAATTAATAAATAATACTAAAATACATTGAACAATCCGAAAGACAAAAGTGTAGGTCATATTATCTATTATTAAAAAAATACGATTAAGGCTTTAAATAAGTTAAAATAAACTTCAAAATATTTTTTATTTATTTCTAATTATAAGAATTAGACCGAGGGAAAAAAAAAAAGTTATTTCATTCGTTGATTTTATTTAAAAAAGCAAGTACATAATACTGATAAATATGTCTGAAAATCTCGATAATTTTATGCATGACCCACATCAAATGTTTTCTCAAACGCGTGTTATCTGTGGAACGGCCTGTCGTACAGCTGTCCTCACAATAAGGAATTATTCAATACAAAAGAAAATGGTTGGAAAGTTTTATCTCCGCTTTTATTATTAATAATTAAGTAAACTTTTTTTCTTCTCTTCAATCTTGAGAAAACAAAGGTCAACTAATTAAAAATTTGCAGTGGTTATAAGTATAAGTTATAGTCAGCTGGGAATAATTTGATAATAATAATAATACTATATTACTCTATACTATTTTATTAATACTATGATACTAGCAGTGTAGTCAGTAGTCAACCATTTGCCATTTATTATCGGCTGAGGGTTATATTCAGTCTTATTATACACAGTTGGCTGGGAATAACTTTTGACTTGGAGCGTTATTCCCGGCCGACCGTTTATAACACCTTCCTTGCTTTAAAAAATTATTAAGTGGCACCAAGTGCATTTTTTTTTATATATTAAAGAGGGTAAATCAACCTCAATTCATAAATGGAGAAATTTTATTACCAAGTTCTAATCGAATAGAAAAAAACTAATCAGGCTTTGGAGCCGTAACCAATCTGTATGGCGTACAATTTTTACAAGTTACCCACACGCTATGTCATAGTCTAAATAAACTAAATTATTAATTTTAATTAGCCTTATGAATGATGATGATGACATTTGATGTTTGTTTACTTTTAGCGCTTGTCTCTAGCTATTTTAGCATGCTCACAGTGCTCTGATATCCTAAAATTTATTTAAAGAAAAAAAGTCTTTTAATGGTTCTTAAATACTTATACTTATAGACTTAATGAAAAGGCCATCTTAAGTCTTAATCCAAATTTTTCTTCATTTCCATTACATTTTGAATTTCTTTTTTTTTCCAGTCATCTAGCCCTAAAAGAACCAAGCTTACTGAGGAGGAGAGGAGCTCAACTCTGTCATCATTAAAAGAACTTGGCTGGACCTTAGTAGAAGGACGGGATGCAATTTACAAAGAGTTTATATTCAAAGATTTCAATCAGGTAAATAAAATTAATGGTCGATAAAAATAAAATCTCCATACTTTCATATTTTGGAAAGTTACAATTTTTTAACTCTCATACATACATACACAACTTTTAGTTGACCTGTTAGTGACATTAACTTTTCCCCTTGACTAAAACTATTTGCTTTTTTCATTTAGGCCTTTGGTTTTATGACACGTGTTGCACTTAAGGCAGACAAAATGGATCATCATCCAGAGTGGTTTAATGTATATAACAAGGTAATAGTTATGTTATATTTTGCATCTTTACAATTTTTTTTTTACAGGTAAGAATTTTTTTTTAATGTGTTGAATCAACTTGCTATTAGAAATAAATATTTGCTGAGATCATATTTGGAAAAACTCTATGCCTGAATGCCATAGAGTTTTTCCAAAAAAAAATTATTCTTACAATTAAAATGCTCTTTAATGAACATTAAAAGGTTTAAGTTAATTCAATTCTTGAAGTCTTTGTTAAGCTTCTACTTCTATTGTGCTAGAGAATTACCTGATTAAAATGAACAAATTAAAGTTTTAAAGTGATTAAGTTATAGGCTAAATGTATCTGTTAACATTACATCAACAGTCATGCCTTTATTTCACATTTCTTTACACAATTTCAGGTTCAGATAACCTTAAGCACTCATGATGTTGGAGGTCTATCCCACAGAGATGTAATCTTAGCAACTTTCATTGAACAGGCAGCTACATAAATATGTACTGCTGGAGATGAAAGATGTGACTTATTAAAAAAGAATGTACTATTTTTGTGCAAATTTTGTAACAATAGCTTTTTTAGTCATGAATTATTTACTATGTTATTGGATAAGTTATTAAAGAAGTACAGTTTGTATGCATTTATTTAAATTCATTTGTGATATTTTTCAATTATTATATTTCCATGAAATCTGTAAAAGAAACCTAATCAGTTCAAAATACATTTCTGTACCATCTTGTTAAATTGTTAGATTTTTATTTATTTTTTTAAATATCTTAAATCTTATTTGAATATTTTTAGTATTATTTAAGGTTGTCATCTTTTTATTTAACTTTGATAGAACATATTTCAATATAATGTCAGCATCATTTGACCCTAGATTTCTGTTCTTTAATGAGAAAATAATTTCTTTTGATTCCAATTATAAATTCTAATTACATCAATGTACAACAAAACAACAAATTGTAATGAAATTATTTATTAAATTTCTAATTATTAACAATAAATACACACATAAATGATCAGAATAAATGAATAATTAATTATTTATTATAAGAACAATATAATAAAGTATAAAGGCATTCGGGTGTTGAAATTGAAGAAGAAACCAATGCTTGTAGTTTCAACTGATCTTTTGAAGCTTATGCTCTATAATTCTGTGAAAAAAGAAACATTATGACACCACATTAATTTTTTCAAAGTTTTAAATAAAATATCTTCGTTCTTAAAATCTTTCATTATTTATTGAGTCTTCAACACATGCACAAATTAATATAAATTATTGAACTATAATTCAAACAAGATGTATGATATTTTTTATGGCAACATCGAACTGCAAACCAATATATTTTTAAAATATTCTAGTCATTCTTCACTTACTCTAACTGCTTCAAATACTGGCTTCGTTGATGCCTCAATATAATTAAGATAGAATCATCTTCAAATTCACAATCAGACGCATTATCCTCATCATTCACTTTTAACAGTCATGAAATGGACAAAAAGAAAGATATTTATTTAAATATCAGCAAGGTAATTTGGAATCCCACTTCACCACCATCTTCAAATTCATTTACAGTACAGCCGTCTGATCCACCCAGAATTTTTTTAATTCAGTTTGCAGTTACAGAGCATTAACCTTTGAACAATAATTTTTAAGACTGTAATGCTATATCTTCAGGAGATTCATGCCAGCAGCTTAAGCCGTTATATGTGCCTACATAAATGTGTAAAATATAAATTAAAATATTAAGAGTGTTCTACTTAAAGTCTATCATTTATTAATATTACTCTCTGATGTTATTTTAAAAAATCTAAGCTTGGCACAAAATAAAAATAATCTACCCAAAAGAAAAATATGTTGCATCCTCCAAGCAACAAACATTTTCCCTGTCATCACTTTTAATAAATTAATATGAATACAAATTTAATTGTACATCCCTAGCATATTAATTAAATTTTGTTTTAAGATCATTTTTATTATTTATGTGGTAATTTAACATGATTTTCATAACAAATTCAAAATAATTTTAATAATTAAAAAAGAGATAAAGAAACAATTTAAGTGTTATTTATCACTTTATGGAATATTGAACTTAAAAATAAGTTAGTTGGAAGGTTAAACTAATTTAAAAATGAAGCTGATCAAAATAACAGTATCACTTTCTGAAAAAATACAAAGAGGCTTGAAATCATATTTAGATATTTTTAAAAGTTTTTTAATTATCCCACAAACAATTAGAAAAACATGGTTGCTTTATTTAAACTAATGGTGGATAATGGTATTTGAATTATCTGTTATTTAAATTTACCAATTATTTGAGATGCTGTCTTGCCAAGTGGGGTGCTCTGTAATGGGGTTGGACCTTTGAGAGGTTGCTGACCTCTGACTGGGGATGGTGTTCTAAGATTACTATCAAACAGTGAGTGAGATGCAGCTGGAGATTGTGGAAACATGGATGCCCAGCTGTCAACACTGGACATAACGGTTGATCCGTCAAAGATGTGATCAACAATTGTCTGGAAAAAACAACAATGAGCTGTATAATAGGGTCTATAGCTAGGGGTTTATATTATTGATCAAATTTTATTTGAATAGTGTAGAAAGCGACAAAAAAAACAACTAATTGTACCAGGGATTTAAAACATACATTTCATTGTATTTAAAAAAATAAGTTAACCCAACAAGTAAGAGACCATGCAAATATTATATATCGGATAATGCGAATGGGGTAGGGGTGGTTTATTATTTGTTATAGGGGGTGATAGAGAGAAATGTTATACAGCATATATATATATTATTTTTTTAAAATTAATTATAATTTTTGATTTACAAAATTAACCTAGGTTATTAAAAATTAATCTTTAACACATTTTTATAAATCATAATTTATGGCTTTTTGCTTGAAATTTGCTTGTTTTTTTACTTCATTCCTTTTTTTTCTTTGCCTGGCAACCATATCAGTAACAGTAACAGTAGTATTAACAGATTAATTGTTTTTAATAAAATGCTAAAAACTAAATTTTTGATGTACCATTGTTTTTATTCTGTGGAGGGGTTGTGAGGTGTTTTAAAATGTTATATAAAAATTAGAGGGGTGGTCAATGAAAATGTTATATAACATCGTAATTTAAGGCTTTTTGCTTGCTTTTTTTTACTTTATTCTTTTTTTTTTTTTTTTTTTTACCTGGAAAAAATTTCTTTTACAGTAGTATTAAAAGATTAATTGTTTAATAAAATGTTGAAAACTAATTTTTTGGTGTACAATTGTTTTTTTCTGTGTTTTTTTGTTTTTTTTTTGTTTTTTTTTTTTTTTTTTTTTTTTTTTTTTTTTTTTTACCTGGAAATCATTTCATTAACAGTAGTATTAACAGATTAATTGTTTAATAAAATGTTGAAAACTAAATTTTTGGTGTACCATTGTTTTATTCTGTGGAGGGGGTTTGGGGGGTAATTTAAAAATGTTATATAACACTAGAGGGGTGGTCAATGAAAATGTTATATAACATTATAAGGGGTATGATAGTGGGCATAAAAAATATATCATAATTTTGTGCTATATGCATAAAAAATATATCATAATTTTGTGTTATATAATATGTGCAAGGCCCCTAACTAAATTTTCAGTGTTAGATACTGTACCTGTCCAATAGCTGCGTTTACAGCATTTTTTGAATATGAAGGTAATAAACTTGCAGAACCAGGCTCCCCTGTACTGTTATACTTCTTGGCATCATTGATCCTCCTGCTTGAAACACTTCTGGCATAAAGCTGTGGCTCTGGCCTCTTACGTTGATGAGAGTGTTGATGGCTCTCTGAAAGAGGCAATTCCCCTTGAAAAACTGTTTCACCAGAATCAGATATTTCATTTTCTTTTTGAAGCATTTCAGTTTGTTTTTTCTTCTTTTTTAATGTAATTAGTTCACCTTCAGTTTCATGTCTAATCCTCTGACAATTAACTGGCTCTTTCCTAGAATATGACTTTGTATTGAAATCCTCACCTTTGTCAGAATGCTGTTTTTTGTTTTTACCCTTTTGCCTCTTTAATAGAGATTTGCTCTCAGAGTCATCACTTTCAGCAATAGGTTTTTCAGCCTCCAGAAACTGGTGATAAATATTTCTGTTGATTTGTTCAGCATCAAGTTTCTTTTTCTGTTCAGTTTTTGTACCTTCAAATTGCTTTTCATCTCTATGTGCATCTGTATTGCTTTTTGTGAGATTGGTGGAATCTCTCAGTGAATGGATTTTCCCCCCAGGATCTTTTAAATGGGGATCACAATTCACTCCATCCAACAAGGGGTTAATGTCCTGCATTTCTAATTTTTTTTCCACTTTTCCAAAGTTATTCACTATGGTGTCTCCATCATCTGTAATTAATCCATGGCTAGATTTTTCACTTGGTCTAAGAACATACACTTTACTTGCTGGGTTGCAAACCTCTTGACTTGCAAAATGATCCACAGAAATTTTTGTATCAATTTCACTGTTGCCATTTGCATTGTCTTCCTGAGACCTACCAGAAGATGCTGTGTTGTTTATATTGAGTCCTGGGGCATATGTTTGGTCTGCCGGGTTTTCTGAATGACTATTACTGGCATTATTAAAATTTGTATCTGAAACAAGCTTGGTGTTGTTTGTTCTAGGAGAGAAAACTGGATTAAGCCGAGGAGATGACTTTGCAATCAGTTCTTCATTGCTAGTAATTCTACTCATCCTGACCAAAATAGGATCTATGGCAGGCTCAGAAATTTCTTTTATTTGAATACCCTGAAAAAAGATATGTTAAATATTTCAGTATGTATAAAACTGTGGCATGCATAAACAAACAACATGTTCACTAACTGATAAATAATTCACATCCAAGGATTCAATTTTTAGTTATTTCCTTCCATTTTATTATAAAAAAAAAAGCTTTCCATTTAACACAATGTATTGGAAATAATAACTTTTTTTTGTTTTCCTTCTTCATCGTCATCAAGTAGCATAGCCATTCTCTGTCTCTCGTACTGTATATCTTCAGTAGTCACCAAGGCTCTTTGGGTTAGAAGTTTCTTGCGGAACTCTTCCAGTCTTGGATCAATGTCAATGTTCTGTTAGGATCATATTGGAAAAGAGGAATTCAAAGCTTCTTAATTTGTTTTTTAATTTGTTGACAAAATTTTTGTCATAGTTGTCAGTGATTTCAGATATACAACTGATTAAGATTAATATATGTTTTTTTAATTATAGGTATACTTTTAAGATATTTTCATTATTTTAAACTGTAACAAGATTTCTAATGAACTAATTTTACTTTTTTTTAAAAAAGCATTTTCAATTTTGGCATCTGATTTAAATAATTTTTCAAAATGTAAATATGCATTTCTTGTTTACAAGTTAATGAAGGATAATAGAAAGTTGCAAAACTTACTTTTTGAGGGAAAACATTGTGTCCCAGAGATCTGCCTTGAGCAGCTGACTCTAGAGTAGTTTTCTCCATTTTCCGATTAAGTCGCCAGCGTGCTAAGATATCATCTGCTGGAGTGCTGGGTTGTTTTACATTATCACTATGAGAATTCCCATCTCTTCTTACCTCTGCCCTTGGTGCTGGCCAACTGTAGACTCCTAAGTGGTAATAGATCAATAGATAATTTTATTTAGAAAATGCCACACTTGCACACTTTTAAAAAAAGAAAAATTTGAATTTAAATTATAAATTATAACAATTACATTGAAGAAAATGAGTTTGGGAAAAAGCATATTTAGTTATGATAATAAATTATTATATAATGATTATAACTTTAATGCAATTTTCTCTTAACAATGACATAGAGGGAGCTTTTGATGATACTCCTGCAATTTAAATTATACCAACTATATTTAAGAAAATGAGTTTGGGAAAAGCATATAAATTTATAATAATAAATTACATAAATATTATTACTTTATTATGATTTTCTCTTAACAATGAAATAGAGGAAACTTTTGAAAATTTAGCAGCAGTCGGTAGAGTAAAACTAAATAATTGTGGTTAAAATATTATCTGTATAAATTGACACAAATACATATGTAACTGACCTAGTATTAGATGCATAGAAACGTAACACGCTGAAGATTGCTTTGACTCCACTTCATTTATTTTTTATTGAAATCGTAGAATTTTTTAACAATGATCCTGTCAGTTTTTAGTCATACAAGGGGGGTAGGGGGTGGGGGATGGCGCTAGTTTAAAGGTTTAAATATTTATTATGACTTCTTTACCATGAGTGAAAATCTGAGAGTTCTGCTTAATAAACACACAGAAATTTTCTTCTGCAATCAAAAGAGATTCCAAATAAATTTAACATCACTCATCTCACTCTTTCAAGCTCAGTTTTCTTTTTTCACCAGCTTTAACTTACCTTGGTCTCTGGCAAAGGCAGGCCTGTAAGCTGGCTGACTCTCTGTGATACTCAGGTCACTCACTGAAGCAGAGGATCCTAAACCTTCAGTGCTCACAAGAGGACCAGAAGATGCTAAACTTAGTTCACTGGATTTTAATAAAAGAAGAGAAACGTAACCAAATTTTATAAAAATTATATTATAATAATAATAATAGAGTTCAGTTCAAAAACATGCTTTATCCCCAATAAAGGCTCGAAGTGCAATAAAATACAAAACGCAAAAATATAAAAACTACATACAAATACAAGCCAATATACATTGAAGAATATGAACAAGCTCCTTGGAAACAAGGAGTTAGACTACATCACCCCAGCAGGTGAGTGTGAAAAGATGTGTTTTCAACTCATTTTTGGGAGACTGCAGTGTCTGGCTGTTTCTGAGAGCGACAGGAAGGCTGTTCCAGATTCTTGGGCCAGTTAAACTAAATGCTCTAAAATTGTTAGTTTACTGATTTTAGATGTCATAGATGGAAACATATTTTGAGAATTATGGCCTGAATTTATTTACCTTTGTGATAAAAGTTTGTCTGCCTTCTTCTGTAATTGTAAGGTCTCTTCATCAATGGCTAACAATGCTTCTCTTGTGAGCTAAATATACATTTTTGTATGAAGCATATTTTATTCAAAACTAAATGTTTAAATACCTTAAGTCGTAAGTTACTCTTGTGTAAACATCATGGATTATTTACAACATAGAGAACAAATTTTGATATTTAAGTGTATTGTCAATTCTGAATAAATAAATATGAAGTAATTAACACAAACATTAGATGCTTCAAAGTATTACAGCAGTATAAGAGTAGCTTGATTTTAACTGTTAAATACTGTAACTAATCAAGTAAGAAAGCTCAAATATTATCAAAACGCTATTTATCGGTGTAATGAAGTTGGGTGTAGCTTTTTCAGAGGAGGACGGGAGGGTGTGTGTGGTTTGGGGGGGGGGGGGGGGGTGGGGTTGGGGGGGGGGGGGTGTTTAAAGACCATCATAAGTGTGTGTTACAGGCTATCTAGTTTTTTGAATGATTGGGAGAGGTTCCATAGAAAAAAAAACATTCTTTTGATAGTATACCTTCAGTTATTATCATAATTATCACAAATTACAAAATTTTTGTTTTGTTTGAGGTAATATGCATAGATATAAATTAAGAAATATTTAAAACTATTTTACTTACCTTCTGTCCTATTTTGGATTCAGCTTGCAGATATTGCTTTATTCTTAAATTTTCTTGACTACTTTCTGCAATGCTACTTGTGTTACTTGCAGGTGAAGATCCCAACCACCAAAACTCTTGCTTTGTTGCCTCTAGTTCTTTCAGTCTTTCCTCTCTTGGCTTTGGAGGAGAGTTTCGGAATCTTTCGATATACCTGATGATAATTATAATAATGTTAGCCTTGAAAGGCAATTAATACTAGATTGCTCTTTGTTATCTTAATGCACATGCTTTATTTATATTTACCTAAACCATAATTTAACAGGAGAAATCCATTGAGTTAATCTTGATATAAAAGTTTACATAATTTTTTAAAAAATGAAACATTTTATGTTTGAAATTTACAACAGCAAACTAACTTATGCAAACCTTTGCAAAACTGACTCAGTTGAATCGGTTTTGATCACCCTGTCATTCATTTGTTCTCTGTGTTTTGGTAAGCACTGTTTATTCCTAAGAACCTCTAGGCCTTTGACAATATCAGAAATGTTGTTGTTAGTATTAGTATTACGTCTGCCAATTTCTTCAGATGCTGACGAGAGCTGACTTTCATTTTTTGTAATGCTGCAAAAAAATTCTCAAAGGATAGATTAAAACAAAATAAACTTTAAAAAATTCCCTTTTAAAACCAAAAATTAAGTATTGCCTTTAATAATATGTATCAGGAAATTTGTATGCAAGTACAGTAGAACCTCTCATAACGAGCACATCTCATAACGAGTAATTCGCATAACGAGCAAAACAAAATGTGAAGAAGTTGCTCCCTTAACGAGTGACATTTCGCATAACGAGTTACGTAGAAAGGGGAAGTCCCTTTTTCCCTCACTTCTGCTTGGAATAAACTTTGGCCAGAGAGTGTTGTTGAATGTGATTGTGAAACAGTACCTGTGGAGTCTACAGTTAATGAGATTGTGTCATTGGCCAATATCATGGGACTCAAGGTGGACAACAACAATATTGAAGAGCTTGTGAAAGAGCACAGTCAAGAGTTGACCACCGAAGAGCTTATGGAGTTGCATCGTGTTTAACAGAAAGAAATTATGGAGGAGAGCTCATTAATGGAGGAGGAAGTAGCAGAGTAACAATCTGAAAGCATGGGAAACGGTTGCATCGTACATTGAGAAGCATCACCCTAATAAGGAGGTGGCTATTCGTGCTACAAATTTATTCAATGATAATGCTGTGACACATTTTCGTCGAATTTTGAAGCGTCGGCAAAAACAAATGTCTTTAGACAGTTTTCTAGTTAAAAAGGATTAATTATTTGTCATAAATTCATATTTCTATTCACGTTTTTTGTTTCAAATCTAAATTGTATTCCAAGTTGTTACACTCCTAACAATTCATAAGTAATTTTATTTGAATAAATGTTAATTAAATTTTTGTAAAATTAGTATTTTTTCATCATGGAACGCATTATCGTATTTTACATTGATTTGTATGGGAAAAATTGTTTCGTTTAACGAGTGTTTCGCTTAATGAGTAAGAGTCTGGAACGAATTAAACTGGTTATGAGAGGTTCCACTGTATTTGTTTGGTGGAAAATTGTTCAGCAGACGTTTGTTTGAATTTAAATTTGTTAAATTGAAATTTATATATTTATTTATGTTTAAAAAGTTATTTTTTTTAAACTGAAGATGCAAGTGCAAGTGGGAAATGGGGATTTTGTAAACCTTTTAATAAATTTTGTTTTTGTTGCTTTTTCCCATTATTTTATTTCAAACAAATATCCATTCAAACTAATTTTTGTTGTAACAAACTTTCATCAATTTCCAGTAACGTTAATAATAAGATAACAACTAGTTGTTTTAATATAACCAAACACCTGAAAAAAATCACTGAATTTGAAAATACAGTTGTTATACCTGAAGTGTGAAGACTTATCACTGTCTGGCAAGGTCTCGTCAATGGGACTGATATGTTCAAGGTTCTCATCCTCATTCTGTTTTATGAAGTTGTCAAGCCTGTGTAATTTGGAAACATCTGACTTTTTAAAAGATGTGTTGTCTTTGAAAAACCTCTCCTCTAATGGTTCTCTTTTGGGAGATTCTCTTACTCTCTCTGGGCTGTATATCGCCTGTTTAGAAAAATGTGCTAGATGTGTTATAAATATGCCATCAATGAAATATGTGTAAAAAAAATATATACTTTAAAGATAATTCTTTTAACCATTAAGACAATGTTTTAATGAGCAAAAATACTAATCTTTTTACAAACATTTTGTCATTTTGACAATGCACATTCCAGAGGAATATGGTATTCTCATTTTTTTAAATTGATATGTTTCTTAAACTTTAGTTAAATCATTTGTATTTGATATATGTAAAAATATATTTTCTGCTTTTTTTTGTAGGCTACTTATAATTTTATAAATGTTTTAAAAAGAGATAGGAGTATCTCTTTTATTGTCCAGTTTTAATTTTATATTGGTAATAGATTTAATCCTAAACAGCTTTTAGTTTTAGTAACTACTTCTGTAATCAGATAGATGATAAAAATTGTAATTACTTGCTTAGAATTAGTATAAAAATTTAGCTAAGCAGTTAGTAATTACTGAAAGAAGTAGACATAACAAGTTTTATTTTTCATATTTATTTAAACATAGTTGAGTTTTCAAAATAACTGACCACATGATCATTGACTTCTTTAACAGGGCTTGGATAATAGAATGCTTTTGGAAAAGGATGCTCTGTAAAAGGATCTTTATCTCTGGAATAAATAAATACAATAATTAACTGTTGTTGTTAAAAGAATTAAGAGTATATATGTACTGAAAAGATGAGAATATTTTAGAAATAGTACATATACACATCTTCAGAGACTAAATGTAAAATAATTTGGATTAAGAAAATTTTGAAATAAAACTCATTGCAATGGAAATGAACTTTGGATAATTCGTGGTCATTTTCATTTGTTCTTAACATATCAGCATGAGGTGGGATGGCCAATTGACATCTGACCCAAAAGCACAGGCGGAGATACTCAATCAGCAGTTCCAGTCGGTCTTTGGTGACGGTAGAGAGTACTCTGAGACTGAGTTCCTTCTGAAGACCAAAATGATGAACAGAGCCTACCCTATCATGGGAGATATCCAGATATCAGAACAAGGTGTGTTTGCCCTCCTCAATACCATTAACCCTTACAAAGCATGTGGTCCTGACAACATCAAACCACGAGTGCTCAAAGAATTAGCCAAAGAAATCGC
>CAXITT010000020.1:2616560-2731177 GCA_964033795.1 Lymnaea stagnalis | reverse complement strand
TGAAAAAAATGCAAAAATAATAAAAAAAACAAAGATGCTCACATTTTTTTTCAGATTTATTATATTGAAATTCCAAAGCTAAAAAAAAAAAAAAAAGTGGCTTTATTCCAGCGTTCATTCCAGAATTTCATCATAGAAACCTTCAATATTTGTATTTATAACTAATAACTACAATTAATAATTATAATTTGTAGGCCAAAGAATAGATAGCCATTAAATAGTTAATTATAATTGGTTCCGTTTGCAAACATAACTCAGTTTGACAAATGATAGGCATAAATGGTCAATGCCATTGTCATGATTAACAATCAATCAATATCAAAACTGGTTCAGCAAGATATACAATACCTGTGCAGCTTAGGTTAACCTAAAACTAAAGCTCCACAAAAATATTATATAATAAATAAACAACAACCAGTTTCAGCAAGCTATAATTTATAATATTATAAAATACCCAAATTAAAGTAGACTGTAATAGGGATCAACATTACAGTCATAGTAACAAGAAAAACAGCAGCATCATATTATACTTAAAAACCGCATGAGCCTATTTAAGAAATGTCTTTAAGTTGTCAATTATGTTGCAAGGTGTATCATTTTGCTAAGTCCTAAGTCTCATAATGCTTCTCTTTATGCAGCACTTTTTTTTACTTTCTTTAACTTTCTAATTTTAGTTTAAGTGTAGGCCTACCCTTTATTTTATGTTAGGATTCAGGAATAAAATAGTGGCGGATCTGATTCTATTGTAAAATCCAGAATTTCATTGTAGAAACATTCAAATTTGTATTGAAAGCTATAAAGTGTAATTTGTTGTAGAAATAATTGGTAGCTATTACAAAGTTAATTCTTTTTCCGCGATCATGATTTGAACTTCCAGTCATGACTTACCATTTTCATTTTAACAATGTCATGATATCCTGAAAGTTAGAGCCAGAATAAATATTATTTGTTAAAAAAAGGCTGACTGGCCTTGGTACTACAACTTAAGTAGCCTAATAGATGTTGTATTTATTGTATGGTAGTATTGGCCCCATCCATTGGCCTGTCTATGGTTGTATGAATATTTTCGTTTCATTATTTTAAAATTAAACTTTGTTTTCCTGCTACCAGTAACGCAAAATGAAATTTAATAGGCATACAGAATGCTTAATAACTTCTTCTTCTCTTCTTATATTTGAGGGGCCCACTATCAATTTGTTGATCATTCTGGCTCCTGGTTTTAATTCAGAGTTAGCCTTCTCTTAGATGGGTTGCCGTCCAAGGCTAACGAGTCCCATCCACCCGGGGTGCTTGGGATGGCTTTGATGGGGATTGAACTCCGGACCAACGGCTATTTAGTTTGAGACAGTTTAGACCGCTCGGCCACCCAGCACTTAATTTTTAACCCATAATTTTTATACACTACTAATATTTTCATTAGACTTGACTTATTTTTTATTTTAAAATCACCTGCAATAAAGACAAATAGAATTAGCCAGCTATGAGAATGTGTTATGAAGACTTGTATACATTGAACATGCACTTACTAGTGATTTTAGAAAAGAAAAAATAGAGCTGATTGTCGGAGTTGTTACCATTGCCATTTTACCATATTAACCCTCTCATTTTTCCAGCCTGGTAATAGATGTTCTGAAAGGTGTAGATCCATCACGCAAGTGTTACCGAATGATAGGGGGTGTGCTAGTTGAAAGGACAGTAGATGTTGTTTTACCAGGTCTTGCCACAAACAGAGAAAAGGTATTTGGTCTACACATCATATATTAAGTTCTATTCCAATTGCTCAAATATCTGCTCGTAGTATTTGTAGACAGGTATGAAATTTATTATCTGGTTGCTGGTTGACACTCAGTAAGAAATAATACAAGTATTTTCACAGTCTGGGGTTCAAATCCCAGGATTAACGGGCCACCCTTGGTGCTGAGGTTGATCGACTGCAAAGAAACATGGTGCTTTGTTATCCATGTACATGTTTTATTTACTTTTACATAAACCTTTAATTATAATTTTAGTTGTTGCTTTCGTGAAATGTACTTGTTAGAATTTAACATAGGACGCCTGGAGAAAACATGTATTCAGCAGGGGCGCGTGAATTTTAGGATTTTATTAACCACCAGCATAGCCAAACACAATAGTTGTGTCATCCTCACAGAAACATAAAAAAGAGAGTGGTGGGCTTAAATATTAATGTTTTTCTTGCAATGCCTAGCAAGTTTTTATTGGGGAGATACAGGGTCAGAAAATCAGGTTAATTATTGTAGAATATGTGTATAAATATATGTACACATTCTGCCAACCCCCCCCCCCCCCCCCCCCCCCCCGGGTGGGCATACACTTATATAAGAGTACAAAAAAATCTCCTAAATTTGCACCTCCACCCTTGGTGCATATGTAATATAGGGATTACCCAAATCTAAAATGTCGTTGCACTCTCTATGAAAACAGGATAAGATTCCTATGTAATTATCTAATAACTCTATATCTACAATCACAAGCAAATGAAATAGCTTAAGTTGTTAATTATAAATATTATAACATGCCAAACCCCCTATGCACATTTTTACTTTAGAAGAAACGTGAAATCGTCTGAAAAATAATTTAGGTCTTGCAATATACATCATTTTAATCTGCACTTTCTCAATTCTTTTTTTTTCCCTACAGATGAAAGAATACATAGAATCCTTACGCAATAGTTTAGAAGCAAAAGGTAAAGAACTGAACCAGTTCAGAGAGACCCATGGCATTCAGATCAAAGCTGATGACAGCAGAGATGAAAAGCAAGCAGACACAGCATCAAAAGGTGGTGATCGGCAAGCAAATATTTTAGCTAATGTTTAACCACTTTCTTAAATATAGTGTTTGGTATTTTTAAGAAAGAAAAACTTAATAGCAGGATAAGATTTTTATTTTCCAACTTGTTTCTTTCAAATTTCTCAAATTTTTTTGCTTTATGCTTTTAGCAAGTTATTAAAAGTTTGATATATCGTTACTCAAATGGATATTTGTGTATATTTTTGGCTGATCATTAAATACTCTTTCAAGAAATATTTCTCAATGCATCCATTTTATTCCTATCCCATAAAACCACTGAAGAATAACTTACATTTTGGATAATGATTTTAGCCTGCCACATTATCTGCTCTTGACTTATAACATAAATATTGTTTTGGCATTGGTTAAGTTCTGCTTTTATAAGATAATGATAGTTTTGTTATCAAACTCATGAAGCATATTAGCCTCAACATGGAATGAAAGCAAATGCATTGTGTTCATCATCAAATTGAGTGTAAATGTGAAGTTCAATTGTGATCAGTAAATATGTCACTTTTTTATAGCTTGATGTGAGCTTAAAAATTACTTTCAGAGTTTGGTGAACAAAGTCATTATGTATAGCAAAGTATTGATTGTAACATTATGTGATCCAGCCAGAACATTGATCTGAGCTGCAATCTCAACATTTCCTGTTAAATCAGAGCTACTGAATACATAAGAATTGCCCCTGAGACAGAGTTGTTTTTTTCAAAATACCCCATTTGTACATAAATTTCATTACCACTGTAAAGATTTACACAAAAACTTTTTGGCTTTGTAATTAAAGTGGAATGATGAAAATTTTGCTGTGTTTATTATTATATTAATTATTAATAACTGTAGAAGTGTGAGCATAAAGTTAAAATGAATAGTTCTCTGTACTATGGCTTTTTAAAGTTGGTTTCTGGAAAGCAATTTTTTGCAAATTTTGTCAAAGCAGCTTTTGACATTTAACGATGATGATTTACAAATGGGGCCCCTTTTCTCTCACTAAGTGCGAAATAAACACACAGCCCAAGTTAACAAGACCAAATTTTAGGCAAGTTTCTGTTTCAATAGCATCATTCCTATCAAAATTAATAATCCTTTTCTTTTTTTTTTTACATGTAGAACAGTTGACTAAAGCACATTATTCAATCATCATCCATACATACAAAATTAAAATAATAAATCTTTGTCACTTCAGCTATGAAATCTAATTTTAATTTTAAATATCACCAAGCAGAATCACACATGTCTGAGTACAAGTACACTATAAACAAGACATAACAAACTCCACTTTGAAATATGCCCATAATCATAAAGGATAGTACCATACATAACGTTTGCACAGTCTAACAATGCAAACACATCAGTAATCTTTGGCACTTTGCTAAATCAGTGCTTACACTTTTGTTTTAACTTAATTTTTTTTTAATGTTTTTAGTTGAAAATAAAAAATATAAAAAAATTTAACAATTTTGCTCTGAATGAAAGGTTATAACATTTCATTTTTAAACAGTCTAGCCATTAAAAAAATGTTTTAGGACAGTCTACTATTTATACAGTATTGGTACCATACTTTATTTAATAAATGATTCAAATCATCAGTTTATAACTGTCTCACTCTGTAGAATCATGGCAGTTTTTTTTTTTAAACATAAAAAAATTGTACATGAGACTTCAAATAACTTGGCAGTGTATTGCACAGCATAAACAAATGTACCAATATTAGTGAACAGACAGACAAATCAATTAAAATGCATTGTGTTGATGCAACATATATTGTAGGGGAATATTTCTATTGCATCACAACTTATTTCATTCTGCTTCTAAATTATAACAAATGTACATTGATAGATCAGTGTTTAATTCTGATTAATATGAGAAGGCAGTTCCCATCACCAATATTCCTTCTAGGATGCCACAAGAATGGAAATGTTTCATCATTTTTAACAACGTCAGTTTCTAAACCAAAAAAAAAAAAAAAAAATTATATTTACATCTGGCCATGAAGGAACATTATTTTAGCAACATAATAAAAACTCAATAAAATTTTTAGGATCACATCTTCTAGGATGCCACAAGAAAGGAAATGTTTAATCATTTTTAACAACGTCAATTTCTAACCCAAAAAAAAAAAAAAAAAATTATATTTACATCTGGCCATGAAGGAACATTATTTTAGCAACATAATAAAAACTCAATAAAATTTTTAGGATCACACTTTAATAAAATATTCATTTGTTTATTATATTCATTTGATTATCGATCCTTCATTCATTTCATTACAAATAATAAAAAATAAAAGTGTTCCCCATTTTTTAAAATCTGGGGTCAGCAACCTTTTCTTAATATTGGGCTATAGTAGGATTTCTAATTCACTCAGCGGGCGCATCAACAACCAACCTTTTAGTCTAACAAGGCACTGGGTGGCAGAGTGGTTTGAACTGAGTCAATCCCAAGCTTGTGGACTGGACTTCAATCCCCAGCCTAGACAATCAAAAACAACAGCAGCACCCCAGGTAGATAGATGGGACTCATTAACCCTGGAAAGCAACTCATCAAAGAGAGGGCAAACTCTGAATTAAAACCTGGAGATGGAGTCCCGTAGGCTCTATGATATTGACACAATGAAAATTCCTGCCAATGTTGAATGCATAAAGAGCATAGTGAGACACAAACACGCAGGTCATCTGCTGCATCCTGGTCTTTTTCCAGTCGTCTTGACTCAAGCACAAATAGGCAAGAACGAGAGAGGGAGGCTGACAAATTGAGCAACTCTCCCTCACTTTAAACAAAACAAAGCTGAAGTCAAGACTACTACTCAAGTCGAAAATTGCCTTGCGAAGGACAAACAAAATAAATAGACACCTTTTTGCCACTTATTATTATATTTTTCGTCTCCCCCTGCCATTGAAAATCTTGGGTCTAATATGCCCTAGGTTGCAGACCCTTGGTTTAAATAATAAACACAGTAGCATAAAAATAGGTCATTTTTATTTGGAAAGGATATTAAAATAATGCTGAAAAATAGCATCAGAGTTAAATGAATTAATTTCATTAAATTAAAATGGTACCCTTATAAAATATTTTCTTTTAGAATAAAGAGAAACGTAATGTATCTATACAATTAACCCCCCCCCCCCAAATTATATATTCATTGAGGGTGGTTGCATAATTTGCCCCATAAATCTGTCTGAATTCTAATGAACCATTCTTAACCAAAATATCCTAATATATATTTTAATAAAATTAAAATGGTACCCTTATAAAATATTTTCTTTAAGAATAAAAAGAAACTTAATGTATCTATCAAATTAACCCCCCCCCCAAATTATATATTCATTGAGGGTGGTTGCATAATTTGCCCCATAAATCTGTCTGAATTCTAATGAAACATTCTTAACCAAAATATCCTAATATATAATTGTTATTATATAATAGTCCAACTTGTTTTTTCAAACCATCATTCAATAACATTGATTGGGTGATATTCATATTTATAGGGAAAAAAAGGTATGCTTAGATAACCAAAATCGTAACTATCAAAAGCTGAGAAAAATATGTTTCTCAGTTAATGTCAACCTTAATTTTAACAAGTTTCAAAAAGGATTTTACTTGATTTCCTAGTTATAGATCAATATGTATGTACACAATTTATGAAAATTAAGACACAAAGATTAAGATCATACATTTTCCGACAACATTATGAAAACTGAACTCACTGTAATCTCACTAATGATCACCCTACATTCTTAACTCATTGATTTGAATGGTTTTGTTCCACAAAAACTGCAGTAACCGGGGACACAACCAGCACAAGAGAAATGAGATCAAATTTTTTTTAAATATATTTTTTAATTGAATCACATTGCATATGAGACTAAACTAAAAGGAAAAACCTTTTTAAGAATTTCCTATTTTTATTGGTTATGCTATGAACCTTCAGACAAAAATAACAATTTTTAAAAAATAGATGCCTATGAACCTTCAAGTGAGCGCAGCATTTCCCAAACTTTTAAGTTTGGCGGGCCAGCGGACAAGTTTCCACCTTGCACTAGGGATCGATGCCATATTTATTAATTACACTTTTTATTTTTATTTAACAATAAATATTTATGCTCTGCAGACCGGCTATGTCAGACTTATGGACTGGTGATGGTCTGTTGACCACAGTTTGGGGAATGCTATTTACCTATTCTCCAGTGAAAATGTAAACATTTTGAAAAGTTGGAATTGTCTAAGTTTGAAAATGAAATTTTAACTACATACTATATCAAATGGGTTTAAAATGTCATTAAAAAAGTTTGGGATATCAAGTGACAAAGGCTTTCTCCTCTGAAATTCACAAGCAATATACATTCAGAAATATAATTTGAAAGATAATATTCCTTCGAAAATAACATCTAAGACTAGAAGCTGGTCACCTCACTTTAAGGAATTTGATATCAGGGAGATTTCTTTGTATCACAAAGAAAGTACATCATGTCATGTTGCATTTATCACAATAAAACGCTAAGATTCTTAGGTTTTTCATTGAAGAGAACCTATTGTTAACAATAATAATTATTATTGTTAAAATAGTTAACTAAACAAAAAGTTGGCACTCCCTTATCAGTGATGGAATTATAATTATGTCATGAACAAATTCTATCATTTTGTTACAATTATTACTTCTTAAATTGTACCTAATTTAAGCTACTGGTGTAACCAAGGGAGCTCGCTGGTTCACCCGATGACATGGCTCTGTTGGATTGCTCCTGTTTTTTCTTCTCGTGCTCCTTAATGATCTCTTCTTTTGAAGTGGCTTTTGCCTTGGACAAAATAGCATCCGCTCCTTGGGCAATCACTCCATCTGCTAGTATTTCTCCTGCCATCCAGGCTGATGTGTATTCATTTTTCCTACTGGGTGTTTGGCAGTGGATACCCACAAAAGCATGTTGAGATGGAATCTTAGAAGAAAAAACAAATGGATATTTAAAAGCAAGAACTTTTAGATACTCCTGGTAAAAATATTATTACCGATAATGAAAAATATCAAAAGAATAATTATACTGTATACGAAATTTTAATTAATAATCAGTGTACCATATTAGAGAATTAAATAAAATGCAGTCCAAAAATGTTTATCTGTCTTGAAACAATATGAAATTTAACAAAAATTTACAAATTTAATGACTAAAGATACCACAGAATTTGAAATTAAATTTAATATTTTCTGATCCCATTAAATTTATGTGATTTCAAAGTAAAAATAATCTCAACTTGTTTATCATTTGAGATAATACTAATAATGCAACACATTGAAGAAGGGGGCCATCTGTAACTTACTGGGACATTTGGAAATCTCAGGTCAGTAACAACTGTGTGCTGAACAGCTTCACTGCCATCAATGCTAAAAACACCTCCTCGAATACTCATCTGTTAGGAAAAGACATAGATAATCTATAGCTTTGGCTTACAGTCTCCAAAGGAACAAATGAATGTTATAAAAATTTTCACAGCCTACAAATTGAAAGGATGATACCGGCACATGAAGAATAGTTAGATAACAAGAAGAAAAAAAATATCTTGATCATTTTCCAGTAGCAGATTATTTCACTCCCGATTACCAATCAATATTTAGCCAAGTGCATTTTTTTTGTGGACAAAACATGCTTGCAAATAAAGCATTTTATAAGAATCCCAATTAGTGCCCCCCCCCCCCCCCCTCTCAGACGCACATTTTTTTTCACACCCGAGAAATCAGTGTCATCATATTTCCTTCATCTTCCCCTTGAAAAACAGGGAAAAACGATTTTTGAGAGTTACTGGTATCCGTATCCAGTATTGCCCAAAAATCAGTTCATTTCTGTTTTTCAAGGGGAAAATGAAGATCGATAGGTTGACTGGAAGTGGTCAATTAGCCGTCCGAAGATTTTGCCAGCCAGTCAGCTACGAAAAAAAAGCGAAGTTGATAAAAAAGATTTAAAAATGAGGAACACTACAAATTAGCAATGAAACTGGGTCTGTAGAAAGGTGTAATCCAAAAATGTTATGCCACAGAAACTAAGCTTTCTTTCAATAGATTTGTTGTCTGACAAGGCAAAAGAAGTATACCTCTCTACAGATCAAAGTTTGATTTCTAGTATTCCTTAGTTAATCACTGCTTCAGGCAGACAATATTTTTTTGTGGCCTTTATTCAAGCTCAACCGTGAGTTGGTTTTTAATTTTACTTTTTTTTCTGAAGAATGAGCAAAAAGAATTTTACTATTTAATGTCATATATCATACAAGTACTAAAGATGTTAAAGATGATTTTGCTTTAAGAATTCAGCTGTAAATTTAAAAAAAAAACTGAGTGGTGATACTTGTTATGGGCAGAAAAGTGTGTAAGACAGAGCTGCTATTCACACAACTTTACTTTGAAATTATGCTTTTTCTTTATTAAAGAATATGGCGCTGGTGACATCAAAACACATTGGATAACAAAACCATGTAAATTTCATTCAATGCACATAAATGAGACAACAAGAGTTGCAAGGTTGAACAATTTGATGAGAGCCCAATTAATTACCTCATAATCCGAGATTTCGGTAAATGCAGACACAGGAACACTGCATCCTCCTTCCTAAAATAGAAAGAAACAAAACAAACAAAATGATCAGAAACTTGCCCCTGAAGCACTGAGCCCAAAATATGCTAAATCTTTATCTTTAATTTCACACACATCGATACTTACCAGCTTCCTAAGAAAGGCTCTTTCGGCGATGCAAGCAATAGTTGAAAAGTGGTCATGGATTTTGTGTAGTAGCTGTAATGTTACTTCATCATCAGCTCGGCATTCAACTGCCATTGCGCCTTGAGATACAGCATACATACACTCATCTGGGGTCAGAACCTGCAATCGGCCATGCTGTATGGGTCAAATATGAATTCCAACATCCCTTATAAGTATGTGTTATTGTTAATACAAGCGAGCTGTTAGATCCTTCATGCAGCAATTAACCGTTCACCAAAAGTGTGACATGATTTTTTCAGCACTAAGACTTATAGCTGTGATTTTACTATTATAATTGCAGAAGGTTTGGTAAGTTGTAATTGCAATAAAAAAATAATAGTTTTGGAGAATTAAAAAATATTGTATTTTAACGTATTTAATGGTCATGTTGGAAAAAAATATATTTTGTTTTATTTTTAAAGGATAAGTTAGTCCATTCCTGACTTATAAACTTAAACATAGACGGAAGTTTCAGAAAATGCTATCAAGAAAATTGAAAAAACCAAGGTTAGATGTCCACATATTGCTTTAAATTGTTTTTTGCTTTTATCCTAAAAAATTTTAAGATGTACTTATTTGTGAATAAAACTCAGTTCACAGTGAGGTACTTAGACAGTTCACAAATGATTTACATGCAGATAAGTGCTCCCAAATAAAATGTATATTTAAAATGGCGTAGTAATAATAACTTTATAAGTAATGCAAAATGAAACAGCAAATTAAACAAAATTGCTGGGATCAGAATAGGTGATAGACTTATTTCAGTTTTTATCCCATAACTTTTCGCAAAATAACAATGAGGGTAGACTTTCTTAGTGTGATATACTGCAAATGTTTTTTTTTAAAGTAATTAAGAGTTTAAATCAAGACAGTTTTTTAAAATTTGACTGACGATAAGCAAAAAAAAACCATGAAATGTTATCTCTAGTAACTCAAGTAACTGTAACAACAGAAGATTTAACAAACTAAATAGGACACACACAAAAATGTAAGAGAGTGAAATTACTTGTGAAATACAGCTTTGCCATCCCATTCTCTCAAGTCCAGCTACAGCCAAAATGATAGCATCATAAAAATCATCCTCAGACAATTTTTTGAACCGTGTATTTAGGTTTCCTCTCTGATTGGCAGTTAAAGAATATATGTTATCTGTGCTTTTAAAAATTTTATGATTGGTTTAAATAAATTTAGTCAATGACTATTACTGGTACTAAAAACACAACATAAAATGCTATTATAAATTTATTTAACAAAACCACTTTAAAATTTTTTTTTAAATTACTTGACGAATCACATTAAATAATTTAATTGATAAGGAATTTTTTTTTTCACATAAGATTGCCAGGGGTTTCTCAGAGGCAAAAAATAATATTCTACCTTCTGCCGCCTCAAATAAAAATATTTTTTAAAGATTTACTAAAAAGATATAAATTTGAGTAATTATCATTTTAAAAACCGATGACTAAATTTTTAAACTTTAAAAAAGAAAAATGTAATGCTTAGTGATATAAATACCCAGAGAAGTTTAAATATTTTTTTGTTAGGGTATTAATTTTAATTACATAATACGTCAATAATCATTTATGATAATCCCACTTTATTCCCTCCGAGACACTTAACTACTGTAACAAATATAAATTTAAATGATAATTTTGGGAGGTTTGTTTTATGGTGGATCCACACAAAACATAACATTTAAAAGAACTGAAAGGATACAATATTTTCAATTTTGTACTGAGGGTACAGTCTTTGAACTTGTGCGGCACGTCGCAAAGAACTTGTACCAATAACACTGTGGATACATGTAGCACTGTTACCAAAAAACTGAGTTTAGAAGAAGAATAAGTTAAAAGAAAAAACTTACATTGTTCATTTCATAGTAAATACAAATAAACTCTGACAAATCTGAGGCTATCAATGAAAATGTTCATCCACCCAAATAAAATATTTGATATAAATCCAAACTAACCTTCCTGGAGGTAAATCTTTCATGGTTTTACCTCTGTGTTTTGGGTGCAAGACTATTGCATCATAAGGATTGTCTCGTCTGTTGAAAAATAACAATATCTTCTTAAACAAAGATTTGATTTGCAAAAGTCACCATCTACAATAATAATTCCCAAGTGGATCTTTCTTGCCCACCCCGCTCTCATTGCACACAGTGCTGCTTGTTCATCCGCTGCTTCTCCCATCTTGCGATTGATTATGTAAGCACCAAAAGAAAAAAATACAACTAAGCACTTGTGGATATATGGAGCACCATCTGGAATTATTATCATTATAGATTATGCAGTTCTTCTTGTATTTTACAGGCTTATGGTGCCCCAGCCAGTACTATAATAATCTTATGTAATATGAAATGACATGGTCCCAGAACATTTCATCCACCACCTTGAATTCTGTTTGGAGATTAAAAGTTTTATAACATACCAGATGTCATTTTATAAATTTAATTTAAATGTAATGATAGCAGAACATTGGCTATTTGCTATGGAAAAACCCTTCAGGATGTAGAATACAAACCTTAAATAAGAAGCGTATCACATCATCGTAATCATATTATTTTTTTTTTTATTTAAACCCTACCAAAACTGTCAATGATTCATCCCTGCCTGGCTGTAGGTGAATGTGTGTATCTGTCATAAGATCCTCTTATCTGTTAATCTAATTCTTCTCCGATGAGTTGATGCTCAACACCATTTATTGCCACAAGTGCAGAAATCAGCTGGGAACATCTTTGTTACAACAGAAAACAAACACAGCATTTGCGATTGGGATACTCACTTGCATACACATCCAATAACTAGCCCTTCAGGCAATGTTGTTGGCAGATCTTTAAGGGAATGCACAACGAAATCGACTTGGTTTTTTAAAAGAGCATTCTCCAACTCTTTCGTGAAAAGGGATTTTTCTCCTATCTGTAGAAACATTTTATAATGTAATTCTTAAACCTATTGAGTATGTCCAAATTTTTGTAAGACATAGTAGGTTGCCATAGGATACCCTCCAATTTTGTCCACTTCAAGGGTATTCCTCACCCGTTTGATTTTTCTAACCTCTAATTAAAACAGATCCACTAATATACATTTTTTTAAATAGCATATTTTCAATCAGAATCATTTCTTTCTTTTCAATTTATGGTTTCGTCCTCCAGTCTGTGCTTACATAACCTAGCCATGGCAGCGACCAATGATAAGAAAGCCAAACAACCCCACTTTTCTCCCCGAAAAAAAAAAAATTGTTTTTAATTTAAGAGTTTGTACCCTATAAAGGTTATTGAGTAAATCAGATGGATTCTGTCACTGCTGTGTATCCACAATAAATAACAGGCACTCATTGCATTATCCAGCATGTGATACTTTTTATCTTTGAGTAGTGTCACTCTTCAGCTGATTATCCATGCTATCTGATAAGTATGGTAGTTAAAATAGGACTATTCAAATAAGAAGCAAAAAGACATTTATTACAGACTTTAAAAAATATATTTCAAAATAATACAAATAACATTTTCATTAATTAAAAAGTTTGCTATTTCTCCATTTGCGTTGCATCCCCACCCTCTCATAATCACTTAGACACAAACAAACACAAAATCTGATCACATTTCATTATTTGAAAAAAAAAAATAAATAACTGAACTCATCATATCATCCTCCATCTCCCTATCTCCCCCCCCCCCCCCCCCAAAAAAAAAAATACAAAAAAAAAAAAAAATTTTCTCAAAAGATGGGTGAAAAAAAAAAAAATTCCTTTTTTAAAAATTTTTTGTACCAAATGGGTGTATAAAAAAAATATAAAAAACACAACAAAACAAACAAAAAAAAAAAAAAAAAAAAAAAACACACCCCACACAACAACCCCCCCCCCCCCCCCCCCCCCCCCCTGAAAAAACTAGATACCAGATGCAAATAATATTTCCTATAAGGTAGTGTTAAAATAATCACTGTCCTATTTCAAACATTTCTTGGTCCAAGCTGGTGTCATATAAAATTTATACTAAACCATACACACACATACTCAATAAAAAAAATAAAAAAAACATTTCAAAAGTTCAATCTTTTTCAGACAAAAATTTAGAAATAATTCAAGATAACCAACGTAATGAGTGACAGCAGCATATGGTGCATTTGTGTTTTCAACTAGACTCACCAGCCCTGATTTCAAGATATAGTTTTTAAATATTTGAGCTGCTCAACAATGTGCAATTTTCCTATCTTTAAATAAATGAGATTGAACCATACACCAAACACCATCCTTCAATTTGCTATCTGTCTTTGGTCTTGTTTGCAAATTGTTACGTTAGTTGGATTATTGCTAGAATATTTTTTAATTGATTTCATATACTACTAGGTTCAGAATTCAATTATGATTTGTTTATTTATCAATGTAAACAACAATATGTTTAATACCATTAAAGGGCTGATAAGATTTCCGTGTGTAAACACAAAGCTATAATCATAAAATATATATAATAAAAAAACTTTTGCATGCGAATATGTTTTCAAAAGGGCATCACCAACTTTTGGAGATGAAGAAGTGCCTTGCCCTTTCACAAAATGTCATTTAACAGCAAATATACCTACATAATAGCTGGCAAAAGTACAGCTCTAACACTGTTTGATAACATCACTTAATACAGCCTCAAAATTTGCATCTGTGCAGCACGTATTTAATATTAATTCCAAAATCATTAAAAAATTAAACGTTTTAGTCCCAAATATTGAACTTTAACCTCGCAAAGCGCACCAGTCAAATCTAGATGACCTAAATATACTATTAACTTACAACAAAAACAAATTTAAAAAACAATTGTAGCCATAAAAAAAACTCTGTCAAAAAGACAAGATTACCTTTGATAGTGCTGAATCAAGGATTCTGTCACCTGTTGTTGTCATGGGCACTGAAAAATATGACAAGACATATCTTTTAATAATAAATACTCATTTGCTTTAGGCATCTATTTTATTAACATGATAACATATATATAGATATATTTCATTTATAAGCTGAATAATTATTGTTAAGGAATTATTTAATTAAAATAGCAAAATAAACAAAAAAATTAACTAGAATCTTGTTTTTTAATTTTGTTTCTTTCCCCAAGTATTTGCTTAATTGAAACTTAGAAGGTTAACAAATAGCATAAACTCCTCTCATCAACAAACTCCTCTTTGTTACCTTTTAGTGGGGCGAAAGGTTTTACGTTCAAAATTTGATAAGTAAACATGTTTTTGACTTACAAGTCTCGAATTTGAGAGTCGGGTCTAACGCCCGCAGCATCTGTATCACTGAGTTTGTTTGGATAAGGGCCAGCTGTGGGGGACAATGGGAAACAATCATTAAAAACTTTTATCAATCATCCAATCAACAATTTTAAAAAACACAATAAAAACAATGGACAATGATAAGTGTTAAATAAGCATGATACCCACATAAATATAAGCTGGTCTAAGTATTTTATATTTAGATTTTTTTCCCTCATAAATTTAACTGAATTTTCTTGATATCTGAAATATCCTTTGATTTTATAATTGGGGATTCAATTCAAAAAGTGACAACTAACAGAATTTTTTTTGGAGCTTATTGAATGAATTATGTTCAATAAGTCTGGGGTGTGGAGAGGGAAAATATAGTGTCCCGTAGTTGTGTGAGAGTAATAGTGATTCCTTCCTAAATTTGAGGAGAGATTGAGATTGTGTCCTATCATTGTGTGTGTCATAGAGAGAGAGAGAGAGAGAAAAGAGGGAGTCTGTGTCCAATATTGGTGTATGAGATAGTGAGACAGTGTGACAGCTGGGTCTTAAAATTTTGTGAGAGAGGGTGAGATTATGTCTATATAATGTGTATGGGAAAGAGAGAAATAGGTATAACTTTGTGAGAGATTGAGAGAAAGAGGATTAAATTTGTGTGATAGAGAGAAAGAGGAAGCTGGGGGGGGGGGGCATCGGGGGGGGGGGGCATCGTTGCTCCCCTATTTGGTATTTTCCTTGGCTACAAACCTGAATAAATTTGTTTTAAAACTTCAGCTTACATTGCGTGCAAGATTCTCTACATTTTTTCATGCTTATAATCACAGTTCCATTCGGCCTCTTTGTAATATTAGCCACATTGTGATACATGTGGTTGTTTTTCAAACAAATGTGACATGAAATAATGGAGAATAGAGTTTTGATGGAAAAATACTAATATACACATCATTTGGACAAAAAATATAACTTCTAAAACATTGACAGAATGATTGAAAAGCATTAGTTGTTTTTTTTTAATGCCTTCATGAGGTAGCTACAAAAGAGGACAAATGCACACGATATTATTAAGATGAAGGGAACCTATGACAACGTCTAGCCACCCAGTAGGCCCATTCACAAAAACTGATCTGACTTTGAAAGGGGGGGGGGGGGCTGAGTGCATTTTGCTTCAACATCTGCATACGATACTGAACAACAGCAGCTTTTACATGAGTATGCGTGATTCTTCAAGGCTCACTGGAGAACGTGACTGCCATGGATTTTTAAGATGAAGGGAACCTATGACAACGTCTAGCCACCCAGTAGGCCCATTCACAAAAACTGATCTGACTTTGAAAGGGGGGGGGGGGCTGAGTGCATTTTGCTTCAACATCTGCATACGATACTGAACAACAGCAGCTTTTACATGAGTATGCGTGATTCTTCAAGGCTCACTGGAGTACGTGACTGACATGGATTTAGGCAGCGCACTTTGGGCCCGATCTGAACGGCAGCGGGGAGCAGTAAGACCCACATATGTGGTCCTCGGAGCAAGGCTCGTAGGTTGGTAAATAATATGTTTTTAAGGTTTAACAGCATAATGACTTCTGGCCTCCGTGTTGAAATAAATCGTATACTTCTCTTGAATATAGTAATATAAGGGCAGTCTTGACTGGTTCAAAAGTGCCTGGGATAAAGGCTATGAGTGCAGCTAACTTTGTTACGGGAAAAGAAGGGGTGGGGGGGACGGTGAGGTTTACATATTTTGAACGCACGAATTCAGAAGCCGATAAGCCATTTGCGTACCGTGGTCTTGAACGAAGCAAAGCCCTCAAACCAGTGGCGTAACAAAGGAGGTACGGAGGGGGCCGTTCCGCCCCCCCCCCTACGAGCGGCACATTTTTCTTTATAATGAAGAGCTGCATTTTCGGTAAACCGCAGAGTTTGTTTCGTGGAAGGGAGCGGCTAAAATCTTGACCCGCGGCACTAACCCCTAGCTACGACACTCCATCATATCAGGCAACAAGTACCGTCAGATGAAAACTCCATCAATAATCAAGCCATATTTAATTTGTGTCTTATCCCGCTGAGCGTTATTTTACTTGAAATATCCCCACCATTCAGGGCTCAACAGACTACAATTTCAGATCTCAAATTGAAAATCGTTCATAAGGAATGACAGCGACCCGAAGCTCTTATGCCCCCCCCCCCCCCNCAAAAAAAAAAATAAAAACCCCGAGAGCCCAAATTCGCAGCAGCAACCCTCTTTTTACAGAGGAGAGATCGGCTCGCCCCCCGACGCAGATAGGGGGGTCTACACCGGCACCTTCTGGCGAACGTTTCCTCAGAGCTGTCGACCACTTAGATCATAATAAGTGTTTATTCCTAATGTGGTACTGTGCACTCCTGGGCCCCTCCGTAAACGCATCACAAGAACTAGCCAGTGACGGGGACGAAGCGGTAGCCTGGGAGACCCACCCTCAACGGGGGTGGGGGGTGTTTAGCACTTTTCGTCCTCGACAACATCTTCGTTATATCTACAACCCTTTCAAGTTCAAGGGCAGCTGTAATGATGAACCCTGACCCTAGCTCCTCCCAACGTTAAAACTAAAACTAAATGACGTTACTGCGCTGAATCTGATACAGATAGTTGGGCTTCAGTGCATGCCATTACTTCTCTAAGCCAGGGTTGGTCAAAAACAGATAGTGACGACACCCCCCCCCCACACACCAATCTGCTAACAGTTAAACCATTTCTATTCTTCAGAGGGGGGCATAAAGAAACGGGGCGGTAAATAAATGTGATAACTAGCGAGCGGCTTGAACGTGAGAGCACTCTCAGTGTATAACGAGAAACATCCTTCTAGCAGTGTACGAGCATAGCTGAAACATCCTGCTGGCCGTGTACATGTATAGCTGAAACATCCTTCTGGTATTGTACATGTATAGCTGAAACATCCTTCTGGCCATGTACGTGTATAGCTGAAACATCCTGCTGGCCGTGTACATGTATAGTGTATAGCTGAAACATACTTCTGGTATTCTACATGTATAGCTGAAACATCCTGCTGGCCGTGTACATGTATAGCTGAAACATCCTGCTGGCCATGTACATGCATAGTTCAAACATACTTTTAGCAATGTACTTGAACAGTTCAAACAACCTTCTAGCAATATTACAAGTATAGCTGTAAACCCCCTCTAGGAGTGAACATGTATAACTGAAACAGCCTTCTAGCAATATACTTGCATAGCTGAAACATCCTGCTAGCAGTGTACATGGTAATAAGGGGGAGAGACTGCCATCAGGTTAGCAAAAAAATCAAACAAACAAAAAACCACAGGAGATGAGTCAAACAAGTTTTGTGAAAGCCTGAGAAGGGAATGTGCTATTTTTTTTAATGTAATTCAAATTAGCCTAAGCGGTCCAATCATTGTTCCAATTCTTTTGTCCAACAACTGTAAATTAGTTTGGAATATAAATTGCAATTGCTTACAGGTTGATTTTTTAAATCGTAAAATGTACATGGTGACATTGTTAAATGGCGAATAATCCACCACGCGCACAGATTCCATTGCCAAAAAAAAAAAAAAAGCACCAAAAAAAATTATTTTTTTTTTAAACCCGCATTTTACAATGCTGATCCTTATGACATATATGGGAGAACTGGTCAGATGTCTTACCATGTCAAAGTTGTACATTAAAATGACACGACCACAGCTTAAAGTCGTTCATATTTGTTGTAAGCCTTCAATCAACGGGACCTCATTTACGGGTCTGTGAAACTAAAACTTTGCGCTGTATAATCCAAATACAGAGAGCTTGAAGGAAAAAAAAAAGGGGGGGGGGGCAGACTGTTTTATGATCCTCCCGGCTAAAAGTGCACACGTAAATCACGTTTCCTCTCTTCTGACATACGCAGTGTCCAAAAACCAGCACAGCATCAGTTTTTGCTCTAGCCGCGCCACGACAAGGGCGGCGCACTTTTGTGAGGGCCAAGAGAGTGAACTGTGTGTGTTTGAGAGCAACGCGAGAGCTTTGTCCTAACACTGGTCCAGTCTCCTCCACGTGATATCAACGTTAACACCGTGTGACCTGCCGTTAACACCGTGTGACCTGCCGTCAACACCGTGTGACCTGCCGTTAACCCCGTTTGATCTGCCGTTAACACCGTGTGACCTGCCGTTAACACCGTGTGACCTGCCGTTGACACCGTTTGACCTGCCGTTAACACCGTTTGACCTGCCGTTAACACCGTTTGACCTGCCGTTAACACCGTTTGACCTGCCGTTAACACCGTGTGACCTGCCGTTAACACCGTGTGACCTGCCGTTAACACCGTTTGACCTGCCGTGAACACCGTTTGACCTGCCGTGTTTTGTAGTTAAAGACGTCCCAGACACAGCGAGGTCTAATGTTGACGGTGCATGGAAACGGCCCAATAATACACCAGCAGTCATAACCGCATGACTCTGAATAACAGCAGCAAATGACATCTTAACAGACGCTGGCGAGCCACTCCAGAACCATTTTGATAGCAAAGCCGTCACGAGAGCCCTGCGACCCCAGAGGGCCTCTGATATTTAAGAGGCACAAAGTTGCGATGAGAAAACAAATTTTAAAAAATCAACGGGGGGTGGGGGGGCCCCACGAAAAAACGACCGCTCTGCCTGATGGTACATCTATTTTGGTTGTTAAAATAATAAACGCATGTATTATGTTTACATACACACTTGTTTTAAAGAACATACCATAATCGTCGGTGGGGAGGGGGGTTTTTTTAAATTATTTAATACTTAGTGGCATTACAGTGGCATACCTCTAAAAATTTCTATTTCAAAATGAATGTAACGGCAAGTGTTGGGATGGGGACTGAAAGGAGGACACGGGGAAAGGCGGAGCTTTCAATACTTGCCCTACCCCCAACACAAACACACACCAGACCTGTTTACTCTTACGATTTTGGCGTACAATGTACGATTTTTAGGCATATAGATTGTATACACTGTTAATTTTTTACTATAAATATAACGTATTGAACGATTTTGTGATGTTTTTCTACGATTTTAAGAGTTTGAGGGTAAACAGGTCTGACACACACACAAAGACACACACGGACGCCAATGGTCACATGTTCTTTCTTCAGAAACGACTAGCCGCTAGGGTCTCTAAATTCCCGGGGAATTACCCTAAAAGTAAAGGTTGGTGGCTGAATAATGGTAAAATGTTAAAAAATGAACGGTGAAAACCGCTCTCATAAAGTTGTAAAGTTTATAACGGCACACGGGCCTTAAAGTTACGCTTGTCAGAACATGATAGATATGGCATTACGTTCAGCTTTTATTGTTATTATTATTTTTTGGTCACTACAATCATTATCATTTGTGTACTTAACGAACCAGTCATCTGAAATGATCAAAATGGCATTCCGGTGAAATGTAACGGAAAAAAAAAATGTACTGGTTCTATAGGTGAAATGTTCGTTTAATCCCCACTGGTTGGAACACATTGCGGAAATTGAGAAGATCAATATTTGTTGCCGGGTGCGCTAATAATCGGTATTGCCCGGTATCAGGCTCCCCTACGGCCCTAGGTTTAATCCAAAGTAAGAGAGACCGATTTGCTTGCAGAAAGATTGGTCTCATTAAACTGCCTCTGATACATATTTTTTTTAAAATTTAGCACATATTTCTGGCTTATAAGCAATATCATATGTAATGACTTTAAAGTCAGCACTTAAAGAGGCATTTGTGCACGCCAGCACCTAGAGAAACCATTGTGCCAGTCAGCACTTAGAGAAGCCATTGTGCCAGTCAGCACCTAGAGAAACCATTGTGCCAGTCAGCACTTTAGAAGCCATTGTGCCAGTCAGCACTTAGAGAAGCCATTGTGCCAGTCAGCACCAAGAGAAGCCATTGCGCCAGTCAGCACTTAGAGAAGCCATTGCGCCAGTCAGACCTAGAGAGGCCATTATGCCAGTCAGCACCTAGAGAATCTATTGTACCTGTCAGCACCTAGAGAAGCAATTATGCCAGTCGGCACCTAGAGAAGTCATTGTGCCAGACAGCACCTAGAGAAGCTATTGTACCTGTCAGCACCAAGAGAAGCCATTGCGCCAGTCAGCACCTAGAGAAGCCATTGGGCCAGTCAGCACTTAGAGAAGCCATTGCGCCAGTCAGCACCTAAAGAAGCCATTATGCCAGCCAGCACCTAGAGAATATATTGCACCTGTCAGCACCTAGATAAGCCATTGTGCCAGTCAGCACCTAAAGAATCTATTGTACCTGTCAGCACCTAGAGAAGCAATTATGCCAGTCAGCACCTAGAGAATTCATTGTGCCAGTCAGCACCTAGAGAAGCCATTGTGCCAGTCAGCACCCAGAGAAGCCATTGCGCCAGTCAGCACCTAGAGAAGCCATTATGCCAGGCAGCACCTGGAGAACCCATTGTGCCAACGAGTGTCATTAATAAAGCAGCACAATATGCACCCTTCTCAACACATCACGCTAGCAATGGTCCGTCAATGAGAGTTAGCGCTTTAAATTTAATGCAATGCACTAATGACTGCGTTTTGTTTTTTTTACCCAACAGAATAACAAAGACATCTTGGAAGTTTCAACAGCCAACGGTGTCAATAGTATGACAAGTTGTCAGTTTCGTATCGCGGAGGAACTGCTTCGTTATGCGAAAATTCCCTCCCCTACCCCGTACTTACTGAATAAGTAAGTTAGTAAGTTGTTGTTTTTTATGTTTATTACTCCAAACTTTCATGTAACAGATTTGATATCGATATGACAAGATCAGTCTTTAAACACCGACTGTTTGTGGTTCAACCAAATTAACAATGAACAAGTCAATGTTATATAACACTGGCCACCAGTGATAAGATTGAAATTATTTAAAGAACATACATGGCAGTCGGGTGGTTTTTTTTTTTTTTTTTTTTTTTTTGTTTTTGTCAAACCAATTTAATATTAATAAGAAATACGTTTTGTCAACCCATAACGCCCAGCCCAGTGGTCTGCAAATTTATTTAAAGAACATACATGGCAGTCGGGTGGTTTTTTTTTTTTTTTTTTTTTGTTGTTTTTGTCAAGCCAAGTTAATACTAATAAGTAATACGTTTTGTCAACCCATAACGCCCAGCCCAGTGGTCTGCAAACTCATTGGTCAAAAGAGACAAAAATCAGCAGCAGGACGATTCAGAAATGTTTGAGGGCCAAATTTCTTAACAAGAACCTGTCAAGAACCAGGTTTTATTTTGGAGTCAAAACCGATTTGCCGCTCTCATGTCACTAAAGAGCCGCGTGCAGCTCGCGAGCCGCGATTTGCCGACCACTGGCCTAGCTTAATAAATTGTCTCGGTGTTGGTTTCCGCTGTTTGGAAGTCATATCAAATGTCTTGTTCATTCTTAGTCGAGTGACACTAAATAGAATGATGTATATCCTGGTAATAAATTGTCTCGGTGTTGATTTCCGCTGTTTGGAAGTCATATCAAATGTCTTGTTCATTCTTAGTCGAGTGACAAGAAATAGAATGATGTATATCCTGGTAATAAATTGTCTCGGTGTTGATTTCCACTGTTTGGAAGTCACGTCAAATGTCTTGTTCATTCTTAGTCGAGTGACACTAAATAGAATGATGTATATCCTGGTAATAAATTGTCTCGGTGTTGATTTCCGCTGTTTGGAAGTCATATCAAATGTCTTGTTCCTTCTTAGTCGAGTGACAAGAAATAGAATGATGTATATCCTGGTAATAAATTGTCTCGGTGTTGATTTCCAGTGTTTGGAAGTCACATCAAATGTCTTGTTCATTCTTAGTCGAGTGACAAGAAATAGAAGGATGTATATCCTGGACAATTATTTGACACCAACAATCCAATTGGCATTTACTATTTCTTTCAAACATGTAGGCGTCATTTTAGTTTAAGAAATATATTTCCTACATAAATCAACAGCGCCCGATTTAAGTGTCCTAGCGCCCCTTAAAATCTCCCAGGCCCCGGGGTACCGCCCACTTGGAGAACTACCGGGCTATAATGTATATTGCCAGCGCAACAAACGTAAAATATTAACAATAACATTGTATTTAAAGCAATATTGGTGACTTAAATACTACAGGTCAGAAACTGTTAAGTAGATGTTTTCATAGGCCCCGTACAATGTCCGCATCCTTGTTTATAATCTATGTTATATGTCTAGTAGTCTTAAAGTAGGGTCCACGTTTGTGGGAACATGTTAACTTCTCGGTTCTTGAAAATAACTTCTGAAAGAAAAAAAAAACAGTGGTGTTTTATTGTTGTTTTTAAGGAGGGGGGCGCTGTCTGTCTGGGGGTGGCGCTGTTTATCTATCTTTCAAAGCTCAGATGGATGTATTTGTTTTTCTACGTTAACAAACTGACGGCGGTCTTAACATGGTTGGCTGAAAATGAAAACAACGCTCTGCTTCCCTTTGTGGCAACAAATAACAGACATGTGATAGTGTCAAGTTGTTTGTTTTTTTTTTTTTAATGTCTGCATATTTACTAAACAGATGAAGCAAAAGGAGGACATGGGGGGGGGGGGGTCAAAATGTAAGCAGCTTCTTAAATCTTCCAAATTACTTTTTTTTTTAATGGCTTTAAATGAATCTTGAATATTAAAGATAAATCATGACCAAATCCCAAACCAAAATCTCGAGATCTCAACGATAAAAATGACGAGAATAACTCCATCACGTCCAGAGACGTGACACAGATGCGTTATCTCAGGCCCGCGAAATCCCTAGCTTTCCCCTAGCGGAGAGATTGAATGCATACAAATGGAGAGGGGATCAAGGAAAACCCAAACCCAGGAGTTAATTACCATCTTACTCTCGCACTATGGAGACTTGTTTCGTGCGATGATTCTCAGGGTATTTTTACATGTACCCCTGGTGGTATATTTGAGACGTCCTTTACTTTAACTATTATGTGCTACACGGAGAGGAGACGACACACAATTCAACTACGCATAGTGATATCCAGTCCTAAGTACGAACAAATTACTACTTTGTGGAGGAGTAAGTCATAGCGGGTTATTCAAGTGGTGTGATGTGCCAAATGTTTGAGAGCCGCCGGTTTAGTGGCCACAGGGAAGTAGCTTTCGCGGGTGTAAACCCGGATTGACGCGAGTGCCCTACAGCAAGAGCAATGACGTGACGTGCCAAAGATGAAATGTCCGTACGCCCTTAAAACCAACCTCAGAAAGCGTAACAGGCACTTGCGTAGTAAGGGTGGGGAGGCGGGGGCGGCCAGCCCCTGGTGGCACCTTTTTCTATGTGTTTTCGTGGAATGGGCCGTTTGAAATATTAACCCAACGGACGGCTCAAACCCCTGGGAAAACCACTAATAACAGAGCAAGCGTGGGGTGTCGACATCTTTTCAATGATAACTAGATGTCAGAATAGTAACCATTGATTTTCACCAACACAAAGTAAAAAAACACGAACAGGCGGAATTCGCGAAACAAAATATGTATCATTAAAGTGAGGCTCCCAAGAATGTTAACAGTTAAGACCCTCAAGCGCCCATCCGTACGTAGTGTCGACATGTCGTTTCTAGTTAATGCTTGTCTCTAAACTAAGGACTCGTGGCCCATAGCGGGATTCTCGTGTGGAACTTGAATGGGAAATATCACAAGTCTCAGAAAATAGTTATCTCTACATGTAGAGCTGCTGGGCAAATCACACTCACCACTGGCTCGTATTTTTAATGTTTTCCTATTACGCATGGAAACGGGAGTCAGACAAAGGGTGTATATTTCCTCCCTTTCGATATCTTCAGTCAAAAGGTGGAACGGGATACTGGGAATAACTGAACGACCTAGACTTTACAGAGGAAATTGTACTTCTTTCCCACGATCAACAACACAAGCAGGAAAATGAAAAGAGATTTAGCCACTATTTCAGCACAAGTTGAACTCAAAATAAATAGAAGCAAGACAAAGTTCGTGAACATAAACACAACTACCCAAGAGCAGATCTCCTTGGGAAGGAAATACAACCGGAAGAGGTGGAGGCCTTCAACAACTCTACACAGGAAGAGGTGGAGGCCTTCAACAACTCGGGAAGCACCATTGACCCAAATGGCGGTTCAAAAGCAGATTTTAGGGCTCGATTTGGAAAGGCCAGGTCAGCAATTGTGCAGTAAAAGAAAATATGGAAATAAAAGAAGCTGCTCTGCAAAGTAAAGTTATAAATTTGCACCACTAATGTCACGTCAATCCTATTCAATGAAACTGAAACTCGAAAAAAACTCTGTAAAAAGAGGAGTGTTTCACAAAAACTTGCCTTTTAACAAATCCTGAACATAAAATAGCTAAATATTATCAAATACTTCATGGAGAAGACATACCAAGAGCCTATTGCTCAAGACATCATAAGGAAAAAGGAGGAGACAGTTAGGGCTTTTCTTCACCCCCAGAAAACATCACCAGGCAATCTCTAACAATTGCATCTGGAGAGAACAAGGATTTTTCCTTGTTTAGGCTTTTGTGGGGAATGAACTCCAGTCCACAAGATTGGAATTGACTCAGCTCAGACCGCACAGCCATCCAGATGTCACTGAACTAGACTCTGAATAACAAAAAAGCTTTATCGCCCTTGTAAACTAAAGTCTATTGACGCAACTTGATAATGAGACCACAAAGCATGTACGGTACTCTCAATGTTATGTAATTTAAGATATTGGATTTGACAAAGGTATAAGTGATTTGGAAAAAGGTTATAACCCTAACACTTTGAAAAAAAAAATCAAACATGGAGTGGATCTGTGTTAGAAGCATGAGTGCTACTGGTCTCTGTTTGGTAGTAGTACAAAAAATTATTTTTAAAAGATGTGAATTTTTAATACCTGGCTGGGTCCAGATATTTTCTGGATGCGTAATACTAGGTATATCCGGGTGGCCATGTCAGCACCCGCTATGCACTATTATTTAAATATTCGTACATGCTAAATTTGATGAAGATAATAATAATATTATTTACTGTTATTTCTTGCCCCTTTCAAACTTTAAAATTAATTTAAAAATCATACTCAAGAAATTAATCAAATAATATTGAATGAGTCATTATATAAGTATATAAGTGAGTAAAATTAACAAAGTAAACTAACCAAAAAATTAAATAGGAACCATTTCCAGAAAACAAATCTGACCAGAATAGCCATAAGCTTTGCACCATAAAAATTATGCTCTTCAAATTTAGCTAGCAAGACACATAGAATTTGATATAATTATGATCAGAAATATGGAGGTTCATTAGTGCTTCACAAAGAAAGTTACTACATATATTTTGGAATAGGTAATTCAAAGATCATCAGTATTGGAAAACAATTAAAAGTAAAAGAATCATGAATTTAGTAATTTTAATAATGTATGCCAACTTACTTTGTTAAACTAACTTAAACTTTAAACATATATGTGCCTTACTATTAATGTATTATTATATTAAATTAATTAAATAAAGACAAGTAGCCCTATTTAACTTTTAAAAAGTATTAACTTTAATTAGGTTTAGAATTGAAACATGAAGTTTTATAAAACTTAAGACAAAAAATGTCAAATACAGAGTAGAGCCCACAAGTTTTTTTAAGTGTAAACAGGTTAATGCTAATAATAATACTGATAAACTTACTCTTAACTTACTAAGCATATACTATATTAATATAATAAAACATTAAAACACATACATCATATCAATAATGACAATACTGATCATGCATAGTATAATATAATATAAGTAACTACTAATTTTAGCAGCATTTCCCCCCAACTTAAATGAATATAGACATTGACATAGAGTCCAAACAACCTGATATAGATAAATAGAAATGCAATTTTCCTGACTCTGAAACTTAAGACATACATTTTATAAGCCTAACACTAACTAAATTTAAATATCTGATCTCGTTTTTCACTTTTTATTTTTAGGTCATCCTCTAAAAAATATTTTTGTTTTTTTAAAAAGGGGGGGGGGGGGGGAATAAAGCATTTTTAGTTGCCTAGGCCTAGTTTAGGTATAAGGCTAAGGTTAGTAAACACTGTGAATAGTGTGAAGTGAATATAGATTAGGCCTAGTGCCTAGTGCAAAAATGTGTAGTAATACCAGTACAGCAGAACAGTATTATGGCTAGGCCTACTTTAACTACTGTTTCTATTTCTGTAAGTATAGAAGAAGTAGAAGTAGAAGCCTATAAGTTATAGTATAACTATAACTTTTAATAGTACTACAGACTACAGTTTAGCTAGGACAGGATGTAAAACTAAGTAAGTCAACAATTGACAATGGCATGGCATAAGTCTTACTCTTCTTAGTTAAGTCTAAGTACTTCAACTTTAAGTAGTATACTTTACTTTAACGTAGCCTCTTACTTAGAATTCTTAGTCTTACTCTTACTCTTTCTTACTCTTAGTAGTAAGTAGCCAATTGGCAAAATTACTTATTTTAAAATTATTACTACCTACCTGACTTTTTCTTGTCCCAACACGTATAATCCGTTCCTCTGCCATTCTGGATTTTAAATAAAACTACACAAATTTTAATAACAACAGCACGTATGTTCCCTTCCTCAAGTCGAGATAAACTATTATTAACAGATTGTGCTACGCACTGTCGTAAACACCTAACAAAATGTGTGCATCGAAGTACACTCAAACTGCTGACGTCAAATGACCGCCTGTAACCTTTGATTGATCCGAGTTGCTACGTTTACGACTGCGGTAAGCTAAACGTAGCCTTGTAAAAGCTAAGCTTACCGCCGAAGAAAGCGTATCAATTTTTTTAAATATATACATTTGTTCTACTTTAGTATAGTATATTAATCAAAATAAAAAATAGAACAAGATTGTATAACTCTTAACTTTTTATTCTGATTTGCTTATGACGTATGTTTAGAAAATCAAATCAAGCCCCGTAAACAACGACCTGCGAGCAATTTCAAACTCACTGACTCTTTTTTTGCCATGCCGTATGCAGTTTGAATGGATTTTACTTTTTAAATACTTTAAAATCTCTAACTGCGCCTGATATTGCACCATATGTAGCGCATGTTGAGCTTTTCATTCTCAAGCTAGTCTGCTGACAGGCTCCTCTACCAAAACTTAACTGTAAAATTTGCAATCAGCGTCTGTCTAACATACAATTAAACTACTCGCCCTAAGTTGTATTTTTATTATAGTGGTCCAACCTCCCACGTCACCTATCTTGTGTAACTCTTAATGCAAATATTAAAATTATTTCCTCAAAATTACTACTATATTTATGTTGGTACAATCTCTTTGTACGTACCCTAAATTTATGGGCGATCTGCAACCCTGGCTATATACCTCAACAAGGACCAATGAAATTTAACTTTGTGGTTTGTTTAGGCCTCGAGATTATTCAAAGTTGTATGATAAATCTTGCAATATGTGAAATATATTTGTATTGCAATAAAAAAAAAACGTAAATACATTTCCTATCAAATATGGAATGTCCCCCATAGTTTTCATATTGCCCTCCTCACCACCCCTGTCATGGTACTTACGCCCGTAATAGGGACACACTGATTTAAATCTGAATTGAAATGTGATTAAATAATTACAGAAACTCTGTCCATAAAGATAGTTGATTGCAATGTAGGTGATTGCAATATAAGTGATTGCAATAGAACACGTTGAAACTGAATGAATATTTGATTTTAAATAATCATTTTGTAAGAAGGGTTAAAACCACATGCTAAACTTACATCGCAATGTAGGCAAAAGCAGTTGTTGTTTTTTTAATCATTTTGTAATTAATGCCAGACAAGCGGTTTCAAACACTCACGTAAAATTTAATTCAACTGCTCTGCCCCAGTGAAGGTTCTCCTGGGCAGGGATCTTCTTATTGCTCTTCAGGTACCTCGACAGGGTTGGTGTGCCTGCTTATTTCGGGGTTTGAACTGGTAAGGGTCAGATGGTGGTGATCTCCTCCTTAGAGGCAATCAAATGACCTCCAGCGATCTGATGAAATTGTGGTCCCCGAGACTCTTAGAGAACGTACCGTTTTGTGCTCCCGAGAAGGACATCTTTTAATTTTTTTTAACGACCCTGAAAATATTTTTTTGGATCTTCTTTTGGTCCCCATAATTATCCATTTTCTCTTCTCAAATTTACCCTTATTATAATTACGCTATATGAAGTTAGATCCCCCCCCCCCCACCCCCCCCCTACCCAACCCCCCAGATCTCATGCAAAAACATACAAACCCCTCGCCCCCCCCCCCCCTTTTTCCCCATCGTAGTTCGTCCAGTTTGTCTCCGCCATCTTAGAAATTCAAAGAATTCTTATATAAAATAATCCAAAGTTACTAATGATAAATTATCTCATGGCAAAATAACAATGAGTACCTTGGCGAGTGGACGGTATTATCCTGGCGGTCATTATTCTTGAGGTTCCCAAAATATTTCTGACACATAGAGTTTTGTTTAAAAAAAATAAAAATGCAATTTAAAAAATAATCATTATTACTACAATTTAAAAACAATTGCTGACAATGAAGCCACATGAATCAGCTGTGCATTTTATTTTATTTTTTGCTACCACCTACTAGGCTAGACTCAGAAGGATGAACATTAATTTTTAAAAATGAAATGTTGCTCGTCTCATGTAGCACAATGGGAGTCATAGGTTAATCAACGGTCAAACTATTGATGAAGGAGACTAGCACCGAGCAGATTTAGACAAGTCCCATCATGGTTACCACTCTGTCTTGAATTTGGCTGGAAAGCCTGTGTATATTAACGTCACTGCCATTTTTAGAGAAACAATCAGATTCGATCCAGAGATTGAACCACCCGTTAAAGAATGAACTATGTCCACCTACCATAAGGCTTACAAGTATTAGCAAAAATGGGTAAATCTTTCCCATGACTACGATGTTCCTCTGTCACAACCTGTGCCAAGACAAAATGATTTTAAAAAACTTGGTTAAAAAATTGTAGAAGAGTATAAGTTATACACTAACATCTCACATTTGGATGGCGGAAATAACTAAGAATATTAAAACGTTAAGTCCACACATTGAAGAAATGGTACAAGGTTGTTGGCTTGAATTTATATCACTATTAAGTTATTTCTGAATTATTAGAATATAATATGTATTTTGTAATTTATATGGAAGACAAGGGACGATCATTCCAATGATTGGGTGAATCGGGAGGTGAATATATAGTTCAGTGGTTCTTAACCTTTTTGGAGGTACCTAACGTCACCAGTTTCATATGCGCATTCACCGAACCCTTCTTAATAGGTAAAATAGTTTTTTGTGGACCTCCGCTTGGGGTTCGATCGAACCCAGGTTAAGAACCACTGAAATAGGTGTATTGTAAAATATACATTTTAAAAAAAATATATATCTTCAGTTGTAAGGAATATATACTTTGAGGACAATTAATTAATCTACTGCTGCGAACTGGCTGTGGACTAAGAGTGGTCCAAGCTGAACATTATTATTGTCAAGTATCTGAGGTGGAATAAAGAGCATAATATATAACAATAGTATAAGTACATAATATAAACATAAAATAACGTTTATAATATATGATGCAGAGTCTATATTGATTATGGTAGCTAAAGGGGTTAACCAGGGATCAAATCATAAGGGGAAAAAAGTGTGTGAATCCACGCAAGATCCCCCTCACGAAATAAATTCTTAGCAAAACAAAAACAAACAAAAATACAAGAACGTCATTCTCATTCGCTCTTGCAAGACTTGAGACCTGGGATCAACTCATATGTGTTTAACTACATCAGATACCACACGTTTATCCGTGCGTTTGACGATTTTTAAAATACTTTTGTTGAGCGTGCTGAAAGAGTCGAAAATACAACTGCAGCTGCTGTACTGAATATCTTCTTTAAACAAAATTAGTAAAAAAAACTTGGTATTAATTAGGTATACTTTCAGTGATAATGGAAACAAAAATAGGGCCTTACCCAGTGGTACTCTCAGCGAGTCGTACCACCCTAAGGGGCGGTAAAATGTTCGGTAGATTTAGGAGTGGGGCGCTGGAAATATCAAAGGTGGGGAAACATTTCAGAAAGCCTTTTTTAAAATTAAAATTATAGGAATTTGAAAAAAAAAATACTAGTCGTTATCGGTTTTGGGACAAAAGTCCATTAAGAGAAATCAGATAAATAGTACAAGGAGCTATTAATAACAAGAAATGTTTACATATATAAAGGCTAAATTAATATACTGTAGACCAGGGTTCTCAAACTCGCGGAAGATATTTTGCGACCCGCTACCAATATTCCCTTTAAGGTTTGTTGGTTCGTGTGTAAAATCATACAGTTGTGTGCAAAGTTTTACAGCATCAATTTTTTGTGTGCAAAATTGTACAGCCCACAAATACAAACACACACACTTACATGGAAATTGCTGCGCGGATACTCAAAACTGCTGCCGCGCAGCTTAAAGGGAACACTGCCCGCTACATGACAGCAAAGTCTAGTGTTAATGCGGCCCGCGATCATATTTATAATATGACCCTCCACGACGGTTTCAGTCGAATCTCACTGAGTAGTCTAATTCTGATTTTTTGTTATGCTTGTATATATTATTTGAACGTTGATTATAATGGTGAAACCCGTTTTAAAATCGTACTAGAAGTTTTTTTATGTTATAGCATTTTATGAGACAAACATGGCCAAAGTGCGGTTTTGAGAAAAGTTTAAAAAGTCAGTTAGTGGGTAATGACACAACCATAATTGTTTAAATCGTAGCAATCTAACACAGTATCAAAGAATTCTTATTTAAATTGCAGTTAGTATGTACGAGTGATGAATGAGAAATTCCGAGCTTGTCAGCTTAATCACTTTCAAAATAGGGTTTGTCAAAAGGGCCTTTTCTACGATAAAAAATCAAAATTCATTCTCCATATAATAGCATCTTCTTTCGCATCAATAATTCATAAATATTGCCTGGTCTTGCATACTGTTTGAACACGGTTTAGCATTTCAAACTTTATTGAGAAGGATGGGGTGGTTGTTCCTGTACTAAGTGATCCCAAAATGGGTCATGGACTTGTCTTTTCTTGTTGACATTGCACAGGAGCTGAATTTACTCAACAAGAAGTTACAAGACCAGAGGTAGCGTGTCGGTGTTGCCTGTGACAATGTCGGGGCATTCTGCACAAAACTTGTGTTATGGTTCTTAGAGAAACCTCTGCCGTTTCCCAATATGTAAGTAAAGTACTCATGGACTCGGGCACACCATTCAGTAGTAAGAATACTTATGCCATTGCAAAGCTACAGGAAGAATTTGATCAAATTTTTGCAAACTACAAAACACACAGAGCCACTTTTCAAAAGTTTGCTGACCCTTTCTCGTTTAATGTGGAAGATTCCCCGAAAACCAGCCCCCCACCCCCAACACTTTTTTTTTTTTGCGTTTCAAATGGAGCTGATTGAACGTCAGTGCAATTCAAAGTTCACGGAGGGGAATAGAAAAAAATACAAGCTATGACAATATATGAGAAAAATGTCCCCCACCCCCACACCTTTTTTTTTTTTTTTTGCGTTTCAAATGGAGCTGATTGAACGTCAGTGCAATTCAAAGTTCACGGAGGTGAATAGAAAAAAATACAAGCTATGACAATATATGAGAATAATGAGAGCATTGCCCTCTACTTTTCCTGAGATTTCCAGGCTGTTCAAGCGGATCATGTGCCTTTTTGGGAGTACCTATCTGTGTGAAAAGCTCTTTTCGTCTATGAACTTTAACAAGTCAAAGTTCAAGGCCAAACAGATGAGCATCTTCAAGTGGATAAAAAACTGAAATTTTAATGACTTTTACAATGCCAGTGTGTCAGTTGCTTTTAGAGTCTATTTGACACAGTGTAATTGTTGAATAAAACACACCCTTTTCTCCCAGTGATGTCATTGTAAACGGTTTACGCAGCCTGCGAGACTATGTCAATCTATTTATAACCAAATCGATAAACTCTACTTTCTTGAGGCATCCTGCTCTGGTAGCAACCTTTTCTGTTTCCAACCTGATCTGATGCAAACTTCTCTCCTGGAAATCTTATCTGATGGCACCGTGTTCTTTCTTGTGACACCGTGTTCTGGTGACATTCTGTTCTGGGGGAAACCTGCTATGGTGGCAGCCTGATCTCGTTGTACCTTTTCAACCTCGTATGGTGGCATCCTGATCTTATGGTACCTTTTCAACCTGCTATGGTGGCAGCCTGATCTTGCGGTACCTTTTCAACTTGCAATGGTGGCGGTCTGATCTTATGTTACCTTTTCAACCTGCTATGGTGGCAGTCTGATCTTGTTGTACCTCTTCAACCTGCAATTATGGTAGTCTGATCTTGTGGTACCTCTTCAACCTGCAATTATGGTAGTCTGATCTTGTGGTACCTCTTCAACCTGCAATTATGGCAGTCTGATCTTGTGGTACCTCTTCAACCTGCAATTATGGTAGTCTGATCTTGTTGTACCTTTTCTGGTCCCCGCCGGCTCAAGTATTTAACTGAGTTCTGTTTTAATATGGAATCGTTTAAACATTATCCAGTTCGCAATTTCCTTTGGTGTCACCCCCTATGAGGGTGTCATTTGCTGCGGCTCACGCCCCTTTTTGACGCTATTGCTTAAATTATATTGGGAAAATTGTAATATAGTGCATAAAATTGTGTCTGAGCGATTGTATTGTCTTCTTTAACAGAAATTTTAGATCGGGCGATAAAACTATTATATGCATCTGGTTATTTTGATGATTATTTATAATTCAAAGCTGAAGCCATTGTTTAGAAGACATCGTATTTTGTAGGGGTAGTGTGTGGTAAAAAAAAAGTGAAAGGTGGGGGGCACTACGGCTGTTTTTAAGATGCCATGGGGAGCGGTGGTCGAAAAAGTTTGAGAACCACTGGCCCAACCATTTAGCGGGTAGTCCAATAATTTCTAGAGCTTGTCTCTTTCAGGTAGAATTTCTTTCTTGGCGACTGGTCAATTTGAAGACTTAATGCTCACATAAGAAAAAACTGCATTAATATTCTACTTAGATCTCGTTACACTTGAAGTGGCTGTTAACATTCTCCTTATATCACGTCATCAAACTTACCGTCACTGACTTTGTTAATTTCTAATTAGATCATGCCACACTTTCATATACTAAAGCAGGAGTGAGCTATCTACTGCACGCGGGCCAATGCGGCCCGGAGAAAACAAAGAATAAATCAGTCACAGTTTCTTCCTACATACGTATCGTCTCGACATCAGTCATGTACACATTTCATTCCCATCTATCAATAGCCTGACTAAGAAGATTTTTCAACAATCGTGAGGATTTTTAGGAGAAAACTGCGGAAATGCTGGATTTCTTCCGACGTAAATTTTACCCTGACCAAATTATAGAAGCAGCTGTCACTCGAATTAAAGGTATGACCAAAATAAATGTAGCTGTTATCTATTTTAAGTTACTCTCAACCTACCTGCTCATAAGCCATATAGTGTTAGGTGCGAAGAAGTAGCAGCACGTTAATTAAAATTGATTCTGTGTTAGCTACTTGATTGATCAAGAAAACGAATCATGCCAGGTTCTGCTAAGGGAAAAAACACAGCTTTTAAAAAGTTTGTGTGTGTGTGTGTGTTTTAATTAACTAACTCATTTTATTGATTAAGCCTACGTGAAAATCGTCATTCTATTTAGTAGGCTGATCTAGGTCTAATCCTACGTGAAAATCGTCCTTAAAATTCAGTGAAATTATGTTTGATGATTATATGTCTGGTGTAACTGATACCCTCCCCTGTTATGGCTGGTGACAACAGTTTGTTAACATTCAAATGCGTTCCCTTTGTTTTCCAAAATGCCAATAGTTGACGCAATTTCTGAATGTTTCTTTACTAAATACGTTACATTGGGAAATGGCGTCAATGGGCCGTCGTGCGCGAGCTCTTAATGCCCCCCCCCCCGGCACACCTCCACACGGGTTAGACGCTGGGGACCTCACCCCTGGCCGGGGGACGTCCGGTCGATCGAAAACGCTGCGTTCAAAACGTTCGCAGACAAATCTCCCGAGGGTTTAGGCGGGTTTGCTTCCACTCCAGGGAAATGGTGTGGCGTTACCACCCCCCATCGCCCAGGGAGTCTTTCGGTCGGGAAGAAAGCTAGGACGAAATGGTTGCCTTGGAACAGCTTTCTCACGGCTGCATAGCTAAAATCATCGGCATGGGCTTTTCCGCCACCCAGGCCTTATATCCATTAACGGCAACAACTACATGTAGTCATGTTATTGCGTTTACTGCGTCGGGAGTCATGCGGTCGGCCGGGGTTTTTGGCTTCGGGTGAACAAGTCCACCCTACTAGTCTGCCACGAAGAGGCAAACCCCATGTGGACGCCTTCAAGTTTCCTCGGAGACGCTTCAGCTCTCACTGAACGGGATGTTTCTGTACGAGAACATTCGGATTTAATTCCCTAAATAAAGCCACTGGGTTTCCTAGTAGTTAGAGTATTGTGCCTTTATTTTCCAATTGAAGTAAGTTGATACACTTTTTACTATTGTACACACATCTGTATTTGCATAGAAATGTATTTATATAATTAAACTACATTTAGTATCACTAACTTTGTTGTCATTTTTCTTTGCATGCTGTCTGTTAGATCAGTCTTTTGTTACGTATTGTTATGAATACGAGTCATCTATTATAATTAACACAGATTTAATCTACATAACCATTACGGTACGTAACAGTAACAGGTGCGTTTTCTGTTATTTTTTAAAGCTTGTATAAATATTTAGTAGTAGCAAAACTAAGTGTGTATAAATTTTAAGTGGTATATTTAAGTATTTTATTGTTTTGTAATTATTATTATTATTTAATTTTTTTTTTGTTAAATAGTTTTTCTCCAATTGTTTTCTTGATAATTAAAAATGTGCCGTTTTTCAGCCCCGGGTCCCTTTAAACTAAATGCTATTCGGGTGTCATTTGTGGCAGTTCATTTTATTTAAACTGAAGAAGCAAGTTTACAGAATTATAGTCATTTCAGTTATCTTTCATTTGATATCAAATTTTGTCGAACAAACCCAACGATAATATTTTAAATATTAAAAAAAAAAAAAAAAGTTCTCTCACCCTTTTCCGGGTCTGAATACCGTGTCCGAATACCGAATAGCGGCAGCTTAATCACTAAAATCAAAAGGTAACCATTATTCTAATATTGTTAAGTGTACTAATTGGTTTCATACAAATTTCCGTTACAGACTCTAGATATTTTATTTTCTTTCAATTTTAACATGGTAAGCTAAATTATTGTATTAAAATTTGATAAATGCAAAGCAATAAGTTAGCATATTTTGTTTTCGTACATCTAATTTTTCTTGTATTTTCAACATTTCAACTTTTTAATTAACTATTGTCATGGACGCTTGACAGGACATGAATTTCCTCTACCACATTAATTCAATTTCAAACGTTGTTTTTAAATAATTCATTTCCTTAAGACAAAAGTGATTTGCTAGCCATGTTTTTATATTCACCAGGCTTTTAAACTAATCAAATTATAATATTATGGATCAACCTGAATATCTTTCTGCCGAAGAATTGAGAAACAGATTATACCACAGTTTACGGGACCGCGGGCTTGTAGATTCATTAAAGGTAGCCTACTACTACTAAATATTATAAAGTTTTACTAATTTAAATATTTTTAATTAGGCTCAAAACTTAAAACGGTGATATTCTATATAAAGCTTAAACACCACTTCAAATTTTTGTAAATCTTGGATTTCTTTTATGAAAATAGATTGTTTAGACTTAGACTTAGAACTGAAGTTTAAGTTTAGAGTTTAGTTAGTATTCTAAAGGCTAAAACTAAAACAGAAGTGTGATAGTGATTGTACTACTGAACTGAATACTGAATGCACTTAGCCTTAAACTAAATAAATTTCTCTAATGCTTTTCAGTTTGTAATTATCTAATTGCTGTTTGCTAAAATTATTTTTAGTGTTTCATTACAGTTACAGGTAGTTTTAAAAAAATAAAATCCTATTTTTGTTTCAGTCACAACTGAGGAATAGTTTAGTTACTGAATTAAAACAGACAGTTCATGGACCTTTAACAATAAAAGATCTGAAAGTTCCAGAAGGAGGATCTCTCTTGCATAGAGCATCTAACAGTCTTGTTGCAAACCACTTGCGTTCATGTCAGTATGAATATACCCTCAGTGTCTTTTTGCCAGAATCTGGGCTTAATCAAGATAAGGTAAATATACATTAATCAAGATAAGGTAAAGATACATATTGTTATTTATTTTAATTTCATAAACAAATAATTAACTTTGGCTTTTCAATTTTTAATGGCTCTGTTATTATTGGGCCCTAAACAATCTGACTATAAAAAGTTAAATTCCCTTTGGTTAAACTGCAGCATAGTAATTTTTTTTCATTTGAATTGTGAAAAATCTTGGCGCTAATTGAGGTAATTGGAATGAATCTCAATGACATAATTTATTCCACTCAAATGCAAAACTACAGCTTATTATGGAAACAAATTGTTGCTGATGATCGGTGAGACAAAAGCATAAAGATTATCGCTCTACTGTGGTTTAAGCATTAACCCTAGGAAATGTCAGATAAAACCAATGGGGAAAAAAGTTTAAGAGAACCTATTGCAAAATTAAAAATTTGTATGCATGGATTGTGACCTACAACCTTACAATGATAAGGAAGTTAAAAAAGTTGTATGAATTGCAAAAAAATGGTAACAAACCATATCACCAGGAAAGTTATAATTTTGAGCTTGAAATGTGAACATAACAAAATTGTCAGATACATAGTTGCTGGTATTTTTTTTAATAAGGGAGATGGTTATTTATAATAAAATAGATACATGAGCTGTGTCTGTTTACTTGCTGGCAAACAAGAGCAGATACACCGACATATTAGCAACTTTATCAACACATGTAATAATATCAATGTTCAAATATTTTTGTCTGATCAACTCTGATGCATTATTCATTTACAACATTTTTTTTTGTGCTTGAATATTTGTATAGAGAGAGAGTCTAATCACTGTCCTGATATTTTTCACTCTAGAAATTTGAAACTGTTGACCTTCTCAAACTTTTGAACATCAGTCCTCAATCTAGACTTTACCAAAGACTTGTAAGTTATATGTTCATAAAATAGCATTTAATGGGGGTATCATATTTAGTTTAAAGATTTTATGAATGCTTATTAAGGCAAATATATATTTAACATTAGTATACATACTGCATAAGTTCTGTTTATTGCTTTATATTTAAATATTTAAACAATTGTACTTACATTTGTCAGAGTGCACATACCCAACAAGATTCTAAACGAGGTAAGAAACTGCTATTAACTTACGTAAGTTAGGTACAACTCTTATTTCCAGTACTTGATATCTGTTGTCTGGTGTTGTCCTGCTAAAATTATAAAGAGATATATATATATAAATCTAATTTTTTTCATATGTGTTGATACTAGGTCTTATATCTAAAAATTTTCCTTCATTAAAGGATTTTTATGGCAACTGTTATCTGAAGTTTCATCTTTACATGCTAATTCAATCAACAATGTGGGATGCCAAACTGATCTCATCAAAGTGGGACCAATTACACCTCTGGGTAAATAATAAGTCTGCAATCCTAAAGGTCGTTCACACTACCAATTTGTTACTTGGATTTTCAGCTTTCTGTGACCACATGCTATGTGCAAAAATACGGGGCTACTAAGTTTCATTTTCACTGGTTATTGGAGTGTTGCAATATATTGTCTTTTGGCAATATACAGAAGCAATCCTATCATATTTTTATCAATGTGCATGCATTATATTCATCAGACAGATTAAGTAGCATATAAACTGGTCATAAAAAAACTGCAAATCTTTGACAAATGTAGTAATCCGTAATAGCCATAATTTGTAGTTTGAAGTTTTAAATTTGTGAAACAAATTTCATGTTTGATTTTATTGTAGTGGGCTAGACAAGAAAAGGTTTAAGAGGAACAATATCTTGTTTGGAAAAATGAAAGTAAATTAAGTAAAGATTTTAAAAAATTTTCCTTGTGTGCATGGTTATTGGTAAAAGCATACTGGTATTTAAAAGAAAAAAGCCAAATGTATTCATTTAATGAGCCAGAGGTCGCTGACTGTTGTACTGGCACATAAATTTAAAGAGCCACTTGCAGCCACAGGTCGCTTGACTGTTGTACTGGCACATACATTAAGAGAGCCACATGCTGCCACAGGTCGCTGACTGTTGTATTGGCACATTCATTTAAGGTTGATAAATATAAACAAAATTCCTGCATCAGATGCCATAGTTGTCTCTGCTCAGTGTGAACCCTTACATCAAATATATGTCATGTGTCATTTACTCTCAACTTGGATTCTCAAATGGATTCACCACTGTGCTTTCTGGTTGCAACAAATCAGCAGTGTGAACGTACCCTAGGTCATCAATCACATATTTTCAATCTCTGTCTAGACTGATAGTTATCACTGGTTAATATTTTTATCTCAAAACTTATGATCAAATTAGATATCTGAATGATTTAAAACAAATTTTTTTTTCAACTTATCTATAAATATTTACCACACTGTTATGCATGAGTCTGAAAACATTGTCAGAAATTGAATTTGAAAGCTTAATAACTTCAAATAATTTTTCTCTGTTTGAAATTTTTCTTTTAATAAAAATTCAAAGACTTGAGATAATTTATTTTATTGCTTTGGATCCTGTTTAAAAAAATAATAAAATCAAGCTGTTCCTGCGCTTATTTTAATTTACAGATGAAAAACTTTCTGATGTTGATGAGCTGTATGCCTCACGTCGTGATGATTTTCTGCGCACTGGAAGATCTGGTGCCGAGGAAAGACTTCTTAGTTTTCAGCGTCAGTTAGAAGATCGCTATAACACACAACTCAAAATGGAGGTTTGTTTGTTTCCTTAGGATTTTAAAACATTATTTTAATATAGCCGAATGTGACTATTAACCTGCTCTTAGACTAAAGTGTAAAAAAAAAGTTCTGATAAAATTAAGAGAGGACAGATCATTTCAACTCACGATTTAAAGAAATAAAAAAGGTGAAAAAAAATTAATTTCTTTAAAACTTATCTTTGTTATTATTATTTTTGGTTTTCTTTTGAGCTGTTCTACTTATCAATCTTTGGTTTTAAACTCATCAATCTTTCCTTTTACACTTTCTTTCCTCTCCCTTTCAATTTTTCATAAAAAAATAAGTAAGTTAATTCTTTAAAGCATCATCTGGGAGCATCTTCTCAGTGCTCCCCAGCTCAGTACATTAATAAAGATAAAATAGTTTTGTGAATGCAAAGAAAATAAAGTAGATAAATAAAATAATTTCAGTTATCAATAGAAATAAATTGTATGTAAAGAGATTTAGAGCTATACCCCACTGTTTTGTTGTTAATATTAAAATTATTCTATTATGTTCTTTAAGTTGCCTTGGTACCAAAAATCCAGATGAATAGGAGAAATTTTATGAGAAATGTTGATATCTTGATAACGAAAATAATTGTCCTTTTACATTTTAAATTCCATTTTAAAGCTTGCAAGAATGCGGGACTCAGAGATAGCAACAATGAAAATTGAAGAAAGAGAAAACGGCAGAAAAAGTTTAGAACAAGCCAGGAGAGAGGTAAATTTGTTATTTCTTTTCAAATTTGTTGAGATCTGTTTTAATTACTTAATATGGGTTTACACCATTTGATTCTTGTAATTGATATCATAATAATCTATACGTAAATCTTTAAATAATCTCTATGGGAATGTTGAAATAATCAATTTGTAAATGTTTAAATAATCTATACGTAATTGTTTAAAAATACTCAGATGTCCTCTAAAGCAGTGTTTCCCAAACTTTTAAGATGGGGAGAGTGGTGAACAAGTTTCAAATTGCACCAGTGCCAGATGAATTACCTTTCTTTCTTTTCTTTTGACCATAAATATTCACATATTGCGGACTGGCGCCAGTCAGCTGACCACACTTTGGAAACACTCCTTTTGGAGAAAAGAATTCCTTACATTTTTAATTTATTTTTAAACAAAAAAAAATATTTTAAAAAAGAAAAAAAAACAGAGTTTTTGGGGAGGCCTTTCAATATTTTTAACAAGGGCTGTTTAAAAAAAAATTTAATGCAATTTTTATAGCACATAGCTGAGAAAACAAATTAAAAACAACATTGGACAGAATGGGGTAAGAACCTAAGACATTCACATTGCCATAAGGAGGACTTTAAGCAACCAGCTGTAAATTTCTATATATTTAGTATACATGGAAGTTATTACGCTTATTTAAAACTTTTGTGATTATCAAAGATAGGTGTTGCATTGACAGCCATCTTTATTTTGGAATAAATAATTTGAGGGATTCATCAAGCTTTAATAATTTGGAATGTACTCCGAGACTTTGTAGCAATTTTCAGTTAGCTGTTGAAGACAGCCATTCAAACAAGTCGAGTGTAATTCAAGTGTAATTTCACCAAGTAGCCTAGTGTTTGTGGTACCAGCACTGACCATCTTGCCGTTATTCTTATCTTTTTAAAGCTGGAGAGAGTGTACAAAGACAAGTATGATGCCCTTGTTATTCGAGAGAGAAATACCTTGGAGCGACTGCAGCAGCAGACAGAGGTATTGCCAGCCACCATGTGAAGCACTGGGTCATAAAAAAACATTTCCCATTTGAAAGGAAACAAATAAATCATCTGTTTGTTTTTCTTAAAAATTTTAATTATGATTTGTCGCGCTACAAGGTTTAGTTTAAACTATTTGAAATCTTTTTTTACTGAAACTGCATCTGTTCATTTTTAATAAAAAATACAAGCTGGATAACACGTCAAACACCAACAATTACCAAATTTCTAAAAAATAGATGCAAGAGAGAGAAATGCATGCTCAGCGCCAGTCTATTCTAGAGGAAATAGAAGCTGTCAGGCAGAGAGAAGCAGAAGTGAAAAGAGAAGCTGAAGTCAACAAAAGGTAAAATGGTTGTTAATTGGTAGAATTGTTGATAGTTTCACTGATGATCCTCGAATTAACCTCTTTGAGCAATTAGAATTCTTTCCTACATGCACCAATCACTGCCCCCATTTCATGTTAAATCCAGGGAGAAGAGGTTGACGGAAGACCGGGTTAAAGATAAAGAGAGTGATGTCCGCAGACGGGAGCTAGAAGTGCAGCAAAGAGAGACATCGTTTGAACAAAAGTTACAGAATGAAATGGCCCAGTAAGTAGAACAGTGAATGTAGTTGCCTTCCCAGATCCAAAACATTTGAGTATTGACCAATTAAAAATAAGGGGGGTGGGGGGTGTCGGTCGGGCACTGAAAAAAGAGTCACAGTCATCTCACTGTAATTATGTATCTCAATACATGTCACTATAATTGAATATCTGGGCTCACTGTCTGCCAGCAATTTTTTAACTTAGCTTGATGCTTGCCCATTGTTGCAGAAATAATAGTAGGCCTGGAGAGAAGTAAATATTTCTAGTTTGGATTACAGTTGGTCTACATTTGTTCTGTAATCTTAAACGACACACTGGTTACATGGATAGATTATTGTAACAAAAACTCACAGAATTGAAACATTGCAGTGAGGATGGAATTAGTGAGGTGAATAAGGATAGACATATCAGAATAAAAGATTGGAACTTTCTATGGGTGTGTTAAGAGATTAATTTTTTTTTCTTAAATTCTAAATAATTATATTGTCCATTTATCAAATTTCTTTCAATTTGGGAAAGTAAATTTGTACCCAAAAATTAATTTCAGATTTAAATTGGATCAGCAAGCCAGGTTTATTGAGAGAATTCAAAATGTAGAAGTCAGGGAAGCAACATTAAAAGGTGAGGTTACTGGTTTCCTTTGAACTTACCATTGAAACAAAAATACTATAATTTGTTGTGGAAACCCTTTACAGGTCTCATAAAATTATTGTCTAAATTATTAAGCCTCAAAAAATAAATAAATAATATAATCTACTTTTCTTATGAGTAGGGCAATGAATAGCAATTACTTCTTTATGAATATTTTGGTTTATTTGGTTGTTGAACAGATCTGGATTTTTATAAAGCAATGTGTTCTCTTTTATCAATTAGAGCAAGAGAGGATTGTGTCTGAGGAGAAAGCACGATTACAACAAATCAAGGATGAACTCAGAGACAAAACTCATAGAGTTAATGAATTAGAGGTAACTACTTTGATTTTTAAAATATTTTTATCTTTTACATTTGGACAGAACTATAGAAGAAAAATAAATGTTCAGCATCTGCATTTTTTCCTCATATTGCATTTTTTTAACTAGAAAAATTTATTATCTTACGAAAATGTTCTGTATTTTTTCTAGACCAAGATTTCTGAAGCTAAATACAGTGAGATAGATGCAAACAAGAACAATGAATATCTCAATGCAAAACTAAGAGATGTATGTTTTCTTAAAATTTATTATTTTATTAAACCATTGAATTCTTGCATGGAAGATGTAATATAATTCAAGGGTTGGTGTGCTGTGTTTTTTTTTCTCCCTCCCTCTTCACTTTTGAACATGGTTCTCATTAACCATTGAATTCTTGCATGGAAGATGTAAAATAATTCAAGGGTTGGTGTGCTGTGTTTTTTTTTCTCCCTCCCTCTTCACTTTTGAACATGGTTCTCATAAAAGTTTTTGTTACAAAAAAAAAAAAAAAAAAAAAAAAAAAAAAAAGCAGAAGAGATTTCACAGTGAAGTCATTCAAAGGAGCAACAAATTCTCTTCGTACCATTTAAAAATGTATAACATCAATGCAAATTTCTAATGATTGTGGATCCTTAATTTTCTAAGTGTGCAATCTGCAACAATATGTTTTTTTTTGTTTTTTTAAGGTATAGAAACTTTTTGAGGACTTCAGTTAACACAGAATGCCAATTAATAATGGGAAAGGTTCATTTACTTAAACTTTTTTTTTTTTGCTGTTAATAAATGAACAAAAAGAGTTCTTCACTTTTGGCAATCCTGTCTTTTGTTTTAACTGATTTGCAATTTTCTCATCTATCTGGTAACAGATGTCTGATTACAAAACATTGAAAGAACAAGTTATATTGTATAGAAATGAGCTTGAAACTCTAAGGACGTAAGTCATTAAAAGTGTTAGTATAAAAATGAATACATAGATCTAATTCTTTAGGTTTATATATCAAGTATATTATTTTTTAATAGATCAAATAGTTGCACATTAATTACATATAAATCTAATACATGTATATTAATTACAGCTCGATTTCATGATAGATTCGGATTTACCTATAAATATTAAATAAAGTGGAAAAAAGGTAATTAATTAATTAAACTATTTTATTCTAATGCCACTTTTCTTTTTGTCTCCTGCAGACGTTTAGCTGAGGTTTTATCTATGAACGAAAGAGAGAGGGGAAGTAAGTTAAGATTTTAAAAGTGATTTCGACAAATCTTACCATGTTTAAATATTTAACTTAAAGTTACTGATCCAGTCATAGTAACGTTCACTTCCAAAACTTGACTGAGACAAACGTAACACATTTAAATAGATGGTTATTCAAGGCCTATTGTTAAAATAAGCATTTCATGTCTATAATTGAAAATATTTTGTTTTAAATTAAAATAAGCAAAAGTGAATTGTCTTGTCAGGACAAGAGGAGTTGTTAAGAGAGTTACGTAGACCTTCCCCTGAATCACTCATGCTTCAGAGAGATCTTGAGAGGGCCAAGGAAAGTCTAAGACAGGAGCAGCTAGTCTTTAATCAGCAAAAACAATTGCTAGAAATTAGACTGAAAGAGGAGGTAATTGATGTGTAACCATCCTATGATATGTTAACAAAGGGAATGAATATTATAGCAAAAGGTGATGCAATATTCAAAGACAACTTCTTTCAATTCTTAAAGGGTGACAAAAATCATTACAAACATTCATTACTTGTACATTTGTTTATTGAATATCAGATAACAGATTAAAAGTTTAAATAAAACAGTCTTTGAATTTCTAAAGCTTGACAGAAACAAAGATCTTATGCAAAGGTTTGAAGAGCAGATGCTACAAATGAAAGAAATGAATCGAGAAATTGTGGACTTAAGGCAACATTTACACATGACAACTAAAGGTAGATCTCTTAACTTATTGCAGATTTCATATTTTTATCGTAAGGAGAGTTATGTTATTTTGTATGACAATTGAAAATATTTTCATTATTTTTAAAGGAACTGTTTAACCTGTTATATAAAATTGTTAATGAGTTTTCTATTTTTTTAAAAAATTTTTTAGCTTTGAATAATGAAGTATACAGAAAGCCAGATGATGGTCAAGATGAGTAAGTTCCTTAACAATTTGCGATTATTTTCATGTACTTTTAAATTCACATATTTTTCCCTGAGTAATGGAGTAAACAAATGAAATGTTAATTTTTTTTTAAAGTTTCTAAAAAAAATTACTATTTTTAAAAATATAAAATTTATGTCAAAATTCTGACTCATGGTATAATATAATGTCTCACTTTTCCAAGACCACAGCGGAATGACCTCAGAAGGTCTCAAAAGGCCCACAACTCCAACGAAAATTCTGTAGATTTTAACCTGGATGTCTCAGGGCCACGAAGGTCACTAAGGTTTGAGCCTGACCCCAAAGAAGTTTACCATGATGTGGATTTTGGCCTAGGCTCAGTGTATCAACCAAGGGATGGGGTCTACTTTGATGATGATCAGTCTTCATCAGACTCCGCAGACATCATTGCTCAGGCTAAATACAGGCTGAAAAGTCTTGACCATGAAGCTCATGTAAGTATATCTAGCAGTTCTTTATTATTTATTTTATTTTAGTGAATTAACATTAAGTTATTGATTTTCAATCATCAAACCAAAATACAGCAAGCCAATTGCATTTTTCTGTTAAAAATATTTTCTTAACTCTTCAGAATCTGGAAAAGGCATATCATGACTTTCACTGTCGTATGACAAATGTCAATGCCCTGCCTGCAGAACCACAGCCAGTAATTCCTTCAGTAACCAGGAATTCTGGTGAGGCTAGTTGAATATTAATATATAAAATTCAATATTAGTTTAGCATTAGATTAAAAGGCTTTTATTTTTTTTAATATTGACAATAATTTTTAAAAAAAATGATAGTTTAAAATTTTAACCAGGTTGACACAGAACTTTAAATGTTCATAAAGTTTTTAAAATAAAATTTTTGATGACTTAAAGTTGTACATTTATAATGACTTAAAGTTGTACATTTATAATAATGGTACTGGTGAAAACCATTACTTTATTGTAGTATACCTAAGAGTTTTTAATTTTCAAATTAAACTATTTTTGTGTGTGTTTTTATCCAAAAATATTGAAATAGCCCCAAAACAAGATGTTATAATGAGGTCACCAGTACACAGTCCAATACCTTTTGATAATCCTATGTCATCAACACCCTACAAGCAGCCAAGGAAAGCCCAGGAATTTAATGGTTTGCTCTCTTTAGTCATTTGCAGAGGCAGTTTTAATGTGCTTTGTTTCTTTTAACCACTGTGCTCCTGAAGGAGGTAATTTTTAAAACTAAGTGTATGATGGTAAAGACTTTTTGTGTATTATAGAAAATGATAAGGAATATTACAAAAATCTGTTAAATGTTTATTTTAAAAATGTATTATTCTTTTTGTTAAATATCAGATAGCTTTGCAGAACTTGGCACTCCACATCTGATACAGAGAAAGGCCACTTCACACCAGGATCAGTCACAAAGGAGTCATAGCATAGCAATAGACCAGAAAGAATAGTAAGTTTAAATTTTCTTATTTTTGGCTTTACAATAGAAATAAAACATGGAACAATGTTACCCTATTTAGATCAGTGTTCCGCAAATGGTTGTGCTATGACCGGCACCTGTCTGCAATCCTTGCTGACCAGCATAACATGAATATTTATTGTCAAATAGATAGAAAATATAATCATTCAATCTGGCGCTAGTCCCTGGTTCAGTTTTGAAACTTGTCCACCAGACTTTTATGTTTTTTGGGAAACACTGCCATTTTTGGAGAATATTTCACATTTGATATTTTAAAATACTTGAGCTTGCGCTATGTAAATCCTTCAAACAATATATTATTAATCATTTTAAGCTTCAGTGAAAAACCTGTTGTTCAGAAGAGATCCATAACAGTAGATGATTTAGAACAGAGGCCCGGATCACCACCCATAATGGTCATAGCAGAATCCATATCAAGTGATGAAGGTTGGTGATCAAGTTAATTAATTAGTTCTGACCAATCAATAATGTTTCTTAAAAATAATTTGCCTAATGACTTTTCTCAGGATTTGAACTGACTTACATGCCACAATATAATAGTCCTGCAGCCTTGATTTTGCCATTTTGTTTTATAACAGAAGTAAAAAATAAAAAAGGATATTGCAAAATAAAAAGATATGAAACAGTTATGAAGTATTATTTGTCACAAATAAAGGTAAACAAAGTATTTTATTTTTAAAAATCACTTTAAAAAATCAAGCACATTATTCATTTAATCATTTTCTTTCTTGCCATTTTCTGTTACAGGTAAAAGAAATTTAAGAACAGATACAGGCAAATTCGATACTATTGATGCAGTTTACACCTCGATGCCTGATAGCCCTATTGAAACTAAAGCTGATCCTGTCCTCCAAACCCAACACTTTTCTCTTGATTCTGCCTGGAAAACTCAGACACGGGAAGAAGAGCAAGCTGGTAAGAAGCAATTTGGGAACCTTCAAACTAAAGACTGTAATTATAACTAAATGGTTAAACATTGCAAAGCATTAGTAAAAATAGCTGCAATAACAACAAAGTTGCAAGTACTGAGATAGGAAGAACAAAAGAAATGCTTGCTGCACCAGGGAAATTGATGGATTAACCAGATCAATCAGATTATTTTTCTTTAAAAAACAAAAATCTAAATTTTGGATTTTGAAATTAAATTGTCTGTTTTTGTTTTTTAAAATATTAAGTTAAAACTTATGTACTGTATCATGAAACTTAAATGTATTTTATTCTCATTGAAAGCTTCTATTCTTTTGATTTTCTAAGTAAGCTTACAAAAGTTATTTACATATTTCAATGTTTTAAATTGAAAAATATAATGATATTCTTAATTTTCATTTTGCAATAAGAATATAGGACAAAGAAAGAGATGGAGGAAGAAAACAGACAAGGGGAAGGAAGACTGGTGGAAGAAAGGTTGGACAGAGAAGAGAAAGGCTGGAAAAAGGAGCCAGAAAATGTTGAGGTTGGAATCATACATAGTTTGTAAATATTTTTAATTACACTTCAGAATGATACTTTAATATATCAATAAAGGGCTTCCCACTTTAATTATTTGCTAATGACTCCAAATAATTTTTTTGGTTGAATTTCTTATTCATATATAAGTAAAGAGCTAATGTAGATGCATAACGCTGCTAATTTAGATGTGTAAGGCTAGTTCTTATAAACAATACTGATTTTGTGTTAATTTACGGAAATCAAATCAAATTAGATCTGATAAAGTATATCTGCTTTTATGCAAGGATATGTAATCTTTAATAATATTTAAGTATTTTTATGAATTAGAAATAAATGGAATTTTCAAAAAAAAAATTAAAAATTGAAGTATTTATCTGAATCTAAGTGAAAAAGTAAAAAAAATGTTATTCCATTTGTACAAAACAATTATGATACTCTCAAAGTGCCTATAGAGGAGATGGACACAATGATATCATCTGTGTAATACTATTATTTATTTGAAATTCAATGTAATTTAACATTATAGTAGAGGTATAAACCTCAAGGTGAGATTGTATTTTGTATAAAATAAAAGGCACTCTATTATAACTATACCTGAAATTAAAATGTAAAAATACTTTTCATCCCAATATTATATTTATATTGCTTTAACTTTAAGGTAAGATGATCTTGGTGGGTGTATGTATGGTCAAATGATGAAATCTGAATAAATTTTAATGGCTCAAATGACCCGCAAATCGCGAGCATTAACTTTTCTAGAAAATCAAAGTCTAGAAAATTAGTGTATAGATAATTTGAAATAAATTTGTAAAATATTTATTGTACTATTTTATGTGTTTAAATTTCAAGGGTAATGAAAATTTAGCACCAAAAAAAGTAGGGGGGGGGGGTGTGTGTGTGTGTACATTTTAATATAATATCAGTATTTCAAAACTGGATTGTGTTACAGACTGAAATATGGGTATGGATTTTAATTTCAAAATGGATAACCATATTCTAAAATATAAGGAAATAAGCGGTTAACTATTTTTTAAAATAGAAAAATGAAACAAATTGCATGGTAAAAGGGAGTTGGGACATTAGAATATATAGTTCAGGGTTAAGCAACATGTCCAATGTGTTACCTTAGTGTTGGAAAGTGCAGTTGGATAAGATTTTCTTTGAAACTAAGGACATTATAACTTTACCATTTTTCCAAATATACAGTTCAATGGTGAGGTAAGGGGTGGTCACATATTTAACATTATGTTTATATGATGAAATTAATTTTTAAAAATAGCTAAATTTTTTTTTTTTTCCCCAAAATACAGTTAAGGGGCCTGAACAAGTAGGAATTATGATTTTCTTTAAATATAATATAAGGAAATATTTGTTTTTGTATTTTGTGCAAAATACAGTTTAGGTGCATGGGAAATTTATGAGATAAAGAGTAGTAAATACATAAGATTATTTCACTTACAGTTACAGACAGGAAAATTGAAGATTTGTCTTGAACTTTAAGAATTCTGTTTTTAATCATTTCTGATTATATCCTTTTAAAGTTTAAGGACATGTTTTTAAAATTTTAAGAAAATATGTTTTCTTTGTACCTTTACTGGTAGTTAATGGGCGTGGAAAGGGGTTGAATTGATCTATATTATTTAGGAGAATAAAAACAATTCTCAAACTCCAATGATGTGTGAAACGTAAATATCTATGCATTGATTCTTCTTTAAAAATTATTGAAAGTTTAATTGACTATTTCCTAATAATACCATACAAGGGCATTCAATTAAAAAATGAAATTTTTGAGGATTTATCAAAACTCTGTTCAGATACATATGTAAAAATTGGAGTTTTAGATTTTGAGACTTCGCTACAACAGGTGAAAAGTCATTACTACCCCTGTAACACCAGTTTACATTTTCTAGTTCTATAATAATGTCACAGGCTCCTGCAGCAGCTGCAAGTAAAGAAGACAATGACGATGATAAGATTGATCCAGTGATGAAACAATACATGGCTATGGTGCAGCAGCAGAAAGAAAAGGAGAAACAGGTTTGTGGGTACCAGTTCAATCCCTTTGGTAATAATGTAAAGCCATGTAAAACTTTTAGGATAATGCAAGGCAGTGAAAATGTTATCAGAAAGCTTTAGAATCAGAAAGCTTTAGAAGCTTTCATAAGTGGAGAAATATGTAAATAACAGAAGTAAATAATACAAAACCACACCCCCCCCCCCACCATTAGCATTAAATTAAAAAATCAAAGCCCATTTACAAATTTGTATTTACAAAGCAATAAATTTTTTTTTCAGTATTGTTTATTTTTAAAGTTTTGTTTAGATTAATTTGTTTCAACGTCTTTCTTTTTAATATGTAAAAAACAAAAGTAAAAAAAACAAAACCCCACCCCCCCCCCCACCATTAGCATTAAATTAAAAAATCAAAGCCCATTTACAAATTTGTATTTACAAAGCCATCAATTTTTTTTTCAGTATTGTTTATCTTTAAAGCTTTGTTTAGAATAACTTGTTTCAACGTCTTTCTTTTTTTTCGCCACTCATTTTAACAGCTTGCTAAAGCCACAAGCGGATCTAAAGGAAAGTTACAGGTACATCTTGTAGATTTATAAAAATATAACATTATAAATATAAAATTGTGGTTTTAAAGCACATATGGGTATGAATTAGGATGACTACCTTTGCAATAATTAGTAATGATAAAAACATTTATTTTATTCAAAATATTTTATAATCATTAACTAGTTGATAACTAATTAATTTATGAATTTAAACTAAATTGTTTTATTGTCTAATTTTTTTTTTTTAAATTTACTGCAGGATAAGACTCCATCTCAGTCTGAATCTGAAGAATTGTCAGTTGCAATTGATGATAAAACGTAAGGGGGCAAAAATCTTTTTAACATTCTATGGTCTTTATTCCTATCAGGTTCTACAGTTTGCATTGACTACTATTTCAGTGGGAACACATTAATTAATGATTAATTTTGTGTTCCACTAAGTTTATTCACTATCTGATTCCATCTAAAAGATTTTTACATTATTACAGTTGTGTCCCTAAAAGTGAGACTATAATTTTATAACATTATGGAAATATTGTAAATATTTTATCTTAATTTAAAAAAAAAGAAGCTTCTACTTTAAAGGCCAGAATATCAAACTGTTTTTGTTAATTGCCAAGACCCTAACAAAGAATCATCAGGATTCAAGTGTTAATAATTAATAATAAAAAAATTGGTATGGTGTCTGGTAAAGCAAAGGCTAACATCCAAGAGATGTCAAACACAAGAGCAATATTGTGCCAACCAATTTTGAAGAGCTTTGAGGTAAAACTGTATTAAATTAAATTGTTTCATGTTTTTCCAACATAATTCTCTAAAAGTAATGCTTTTTAACTGTATTGTGATTTAGGTAATATTTAAAAAAAGAATAATTTCTTTCAGGGAACATGATGATGATTTCTCCTCCTGGTGATTATATTACAAGATGTTTAAAGCTCAAACAGGAACATTGGAAATATTTATTTTATTAATAACTGTTTAAAAAATTTGCATTGTAATAAATGATGGTATTTTCATATAAAAAAAATTATTACAATTTTTGAAAATTAAAATTCAGATTTATAAACATGAAAATATATTATTTAAAAATTTTGTTCACACTGTTATTTTGGGTAATTAATTTGCTACTATTTAATTGATTACATTTCCTTTAAATTTAAATAAATATTGTCCTTTTAAAATATTTTGTTAGTATTGTTCATCAAATACTTTAAAGAATTATCTGTAATTTTAATTATTTGATATTAGTTTATGAATTACAATTTTTTTTTAAACAGCTGAGTCTGTGATAAACTGTCATATAAATGTACTACATATTAATTATTGAATGTATCAAAAGATTTCAACAAACCTGTGAGTGTAATATGAAATATAAATGTAGTGTGAATGAAAATGTATATTTATAATTCTTGATAAAACTATAAATATATGTAACTATATTTTTAATTATTTAGTTAAAAGGATTTCTCAGCATAAAAATACTGATTTCACACAAGACAGTGGGCCACATAAATAATTTTTTTCAACATTGTGTATTTAATACATTAGAAACTTTGATAGTTTATAAGGGATTTCATATTGTTTAATATCTGCCAGCATACAGTTCTATCAATAAAACAAAAGCAAAATGTGAATTGTATGGTTTTTATTTACTTAAAAAAAAAAAAAAGAAAAAAAAAAGAAATCACTAACTGAGAGAACATATACAGTGGGCAAAATAAATAATTTTTTTCAACATTGTGTATTTAATACATTAGAAACTTTGATAGTTTATAAGGGATTTCATATTGTTTAATATCTGCCAGCATACAGTTCTATCAATAAAAAAAAAGCAAAATGTGAATTGTATGGTTTTTATTTACTTAAAAAAAAAAAAAAGAAAAAAAAAAGAAATCACTAACTGAGAGAACATACAGTTCATGTGACACACTTAGCTATCAGATACCAAATCAAATGTAGAAATATTCCTCTTGTCATAACAGTATCACAAAAAGCACTTAAAGACATCCATCTACAGTCATTCATTCATTTAATTAAAACTTCATCTGTTCACTCTTTTCCAGCCTGTGACACTGTAAGGATGAGAAGAGAACAAAAATTATTATATTTTATTTAAACTAACTTCAATTCTTCTATGGATTGGTCCACACAATCTACCAAATATTACAACTGGCATCATTATTTTTAATAATTACTTTCATGTGCTTGCTGTTTAATTTTTCATATAGTGAATAGGCAAAGTATGCAGCAAATCTCTTGATTCAGGAAAGCGCTATATAAATGCTTGCCAATAGGCTGGTTAATTTCTTTTTGTCATACAAGTTAGGTGACTATGTATTCTGAAAGTAAAGATACAGTGACCAATTATGTTTTCTGAAATTGCAGTTACAAACTTAGTGGGCTTTATATAATCTATGCAAGTAGGATGAATAGACCCAAAATCAATTACAATCTCATTATATTTTTAGAACATTCCATACAAACAGAAAACCAATTGAAAAATGAAAGAACTGAACAAAATAATCCTAAAGGAAAGAACAAGTTCACCTTCATGCTGAAATTTAGCTGTGGGAGAATATAATTTTTAGTGTAAAGAGAAAGTTATCAGTAAGTTCATGCAGAAGCATGGATTAGAGAAGGGCACATGTATGTGTTATTTTCTGCTACAGTGTAACATGCAATAATGTCATCCAAATAAAGAAAGTTTAAATTCCACTCATGAATCAGTTTCAGTACAACACCTAACAAATCTAATGCTGCGCATTTTACCCAATAAATATATATGTATCTATATATTTTTGGATGCTATAAATGTGTAGTAGTATTAGTCCACTTCAATTGTAAAACAGACTGTTCTACAAAGACAAAGACATACACAATCATAATGTACTTCGGCTAAAAATTTAGAAAATAACGAAAGGTCCAATCTTGTAAAGAAATGGCATCCAAACTAATATCAAATACTGTTAACACAATGGTGAGGATTTTTCGTTCAATTTAAAAAAAAGGATGTCACACCATGCGTAGATGAACCTGATTTTACTCAGTTCATACCAGTAATTTAGTTGACCAATTTTCCATCTGTAGATTAAGTTTAAATAATTATTAGAAAAGGTAGAGTATGTTTAAATAACAAAGAGTGTGAGAGATGTATGTATGCAAGAAAATCGGTTTGTCATCTAACATTTCAGACAAAACTAATAGCCCAAGTTTTGGGGTTTTTTTTAACTTACATTCCCTAAAAATTTCAGAATTTTGTATGGTACTTCTATAAATGTGGAATAACAGACTTGCAGATGATTTATTAATAGAAAAATGGATAAACAGAAGTTTTCAATTTTAAAATAACTGCAGCTTTTTTGCTGCACTTGCACTTTTATAATCATTTACTCCATGCATGACACATGTCATAATTTGAGAGAGTGTTGTTTCTAAATAAAACAAATTTTGTTTAAAAAATGAAAACATCACCTTCTGGATTCCAGTTTAAACAAAGTGAATTAATTTCAGCCTCATTTTCATTTAATTCATATAATTTCCAGCTTTAAGAAAACAAATGAATAGACCATGGTTTAATGTAACTTTCAAAAGACCTTATTATATAAACTAAAAATTGAGTTTCATGTGAAGGACAGATAAAGCCAACCAAATGATCTTAAAATATTTTTTCCCATTCAACAAAGCAAAGTGAAAATAAATGTTTAAAATATTTTCAAAATTAATTTATTCTCTCAATAACTCACACTGACTTACCTGTTTTCACAATTTTGCCATTTTCCCATTTAGCTGTCTTAATGCCTGATACATCCCTCCCAAACACAATAGTTTTATGTGGTTCCTTAAGGGCTTGCCTTACTACTCTTGCACATATCTGTGAATAATTGATGTAGCTGTGGGTAGAAAGAATCATTTATTAATTGGTAGTTTAGGTGAAATGACATTCATTAAATGAAAATTCTGTCAACTTTTCTGCAACGCCCCAACCAGTATCATCCACTTGATGTTTCCTTGGGTTCACCAGATGCATGGAGGGAGGAGATTTTATGAGCTTATTCTTCTAAAAACAAATCCCAGGCCTTGTGATCTCATCTTGCTAAGTCTAAACCATTGACACATTGTGATGTAAATATGAAAAAAAAAAATTACTGAGTAAGAAATGTTGAACTGGTTGATTAAGCAACAACGATGCGCATGTAATCTGATTCAGGCAAAAACTTATTACTTAAACTATTGAATCAAAACTATTAATCATATGAATCCGAATGATGACAACCGATTAAAATTATTCATGTCGACTTTTTTTAGCAAATATTTCAGGGAAATTAGTGTGGTGGTCAGCTTATAAACAGGTCATAGGAGATTTTTTTATAATTTTATCCAGATATCTTGATTCTATTATAGAAAAAATGAAGTCCATTTATAAAGCAGAATGCAAAACTGGACGTGTGCAAAATTCATATATTATTCTTACAATCCACTCACAAACTTAAATTGTCATATTTCATAAGATCACAATATCAGTTGAAATCCATCTCTGAAATAGTCAGGTACCAGGTTCCAACCTTAAACCAGTATAATCAGATCTGCACTTATACAAACTTGTTTCTAGAACTAGAAATGATCACAATGGTTACTGTGTATACTGAAAGACATGCAAAGCAAGTAATAGTGTGTTATACAATGACATACTACTGTATTTTTATAAGCTTTTAAGTCTCTTTTACTTCCACAATATGTATTTTATAAAAGTCGGATTAAAAAAAAAATTTCTTTATTTGCCTTCCGCATTACTTCTACTGGCATATTGTTTTATGGGGTCGGCTCATGAGCAGGTCTAACACTTTCTGGCTTTTCTCAGTCAAAACTAAGGGTGGTGGTTTATGAACAAACTGGCTTAAGAAACAGTTTTAAAACGGATTTATAAAACCGAAAACTGGTTTCTCAAAAATTCCAGGCTTATCACCCATTGTTAAAAAACAGGAGGTATTTTAACATTAGTTGTCTCCAACAAAGTGACATCACAAGTTGAATGTCTCTACAGTACAATAAGTTTTTAACATTTTTGTTTGTTTGTATGACATGATTTCTGAAATTAATAGTAGCTATGCGTACCCGGGTCCCTTTAGACTAAATCCCATTCAGATGTCATTTGTGGTAGTTTATTTTAGTTCAACTGAATAAGTAAGTTTACAAACATATACTCCATTCAATTATCTTTCATTTGATACCTCATTTTGTCTTACAAACCCAACAATAATATTTTAAATAGTTTTTTTTAATCCCAACCTCTCACTTCTGATACCCGGGTGCGAATAGTCGCAGCATTTAATATTTCTATCAAATTTTTATATTGACAGATGCCTTATATTATAATGACATAGGATTTTCCCCAATTAAAGTTGATATAACGAAAGATACAACTCATTGTCAATGGGAATGCAGACCAAGATGTCTTGCAATGTGAAAGGAGGGAGTCAGAACTTAATTATGGGCCAAATGGACTCAAGCATCAGTTATTAAAAATTACATGTAAAAATTAAAAACTCTGATTTTATTTTATTTCCAATACAAATAAAGATGTAGTCTCCCTTTTGTTACCCAAGTACCTAAATTTAACTTTTAAGTTTTATTTCTAAATTTTTTTAGTGTGTCAGTGAATAGTCTGAATAGTAAGATGAGACAAATGGATGAGTGAGAGTGCTACTACCACTAGTAGGGGTGATTTAGTCTTAATCCTGTTACTCACCCACTAAACACTCAGTAAGTCAGAACTTACACTACACTAAACACACGCACATTACCCACACAAACTACTCATACAGTTAACTTTTATTTATAACTTTAAGTTATAAGTTATAGTCTAATAGTTATAGGTACTTACATTTTTATATAATAATAATTAACCCACGATTTCCTCCTCCCAAACTGTGTCGGCTGATAAAAACGGCAGCTACAAAATGCGTTGAAAGAATAAGTTCCAGTCCAATATTTTACACCAAATAAAACTACTTCCTTTTATTAATAAACGAACTTCCGTTTTTTCGCTCTTCTGTGTCCTTTTTTTAAACTTTGGATTTTTTATTTTTTCAAGCAAATTTTTGTCGTTAGATTTTCGCGAAGTGGATCAGCCCATAGCTGAACCACCTGGTTTACAAAATATATCAGTTTGGAATCTTTTAGAAAATTCTTTCTAGCCAATGACTTAAGTGTTCGGAAGAGGATTTGCCGATCACATGCGAAAACAATGATAATTCTGATTATTTTTCTAGTGAGTCTAGTGTCAGAAAGCGAAAGTTCAGACGATTTGGACCTAGGCCTAGAATGAGTAGGAGTTGCCGCAACAATATGACTCGTTCAAAACTATGTTGCAGATGATTTTGTACCAATAAAAATAATTGGATGTTGTTCTATATATGTTTTCTTATATTTTATTTTATAGAATAAATATTTATATGGCAGCTTTTTTAAATTTAATTTTTTTCTTGCTTTTTAGTAATGTTTACATTGTTTATGAGTTTATGTCGTGCTTTGTTTCTTTCTTTTAAAAAATCTATTATAAATAAAACATATGCAAATAATATATTTTCTGAAAGCTAAATAAAAATGCTATCATATTATATAAAAATTATTATGATATGCCTTCAAAAAATTGCAGTTTGAGGTCCTTGAAAAGAAAAATTTTCTTTATTCTTAGTCACTCCAAGGTCAAGGTCAGCGAGTCTAAAATATCATTAAAAAATAGCCAGTATGATTCCCCACCCAGTCTACTTTCAATAAATTTAAAATATATAATTTATGGGTTCTAGCTATGCTATAGACTATAGTATTTGCATGTAAAACATCACATTTTTCAAAGGCACACAAAAAGCTCTAAATTGCCTGCACAGAACAGAAACATACAAATACAATGGACAGTTGCTGGGTTAAATTTAAAGTAGGTAAGTTAAGTACTGGTACTTAAGTAGGCTAGATACTTCGGTAAACCAAGGGAGGCTACTACTTTTTGTGTATCGGAAATGGCAATCGGCGCCGAAAAATCCTAGTTTTTAATTTTCCAATGTGTGTGTCTATTTATTATTAAATGAGTGCTTTCTATATATATTTGAGTTCCGTTTCCGGCCTTATAATTAGGTAGACATGTTGGCCTACATTTACATTGCTTTTTATAAATTTTTCAATCGACCTGTATTTTGAGATTCCCCTGTAAATATAAGGCATCTTTCACTATAAAATTCGTATAGAAGTTCAACCTTTATGTCTTTAAAAAAAAGTCTTATTCTGTATTATCTATCGATGTGTATTTGTGTCAATTCTCATTGAGTTAGGACATGTCGATCACTTGTTATGCTCACTTGAGTGAACCCCTATATGGTAATGTAGCTCAGCCCAATTTCGATAAGGAAGTGGCCACGCCCCCTTTCAGTGGCGGAAGACGCCGTTACTTAGGAAATATTTAATTATTTCCACTATTTACATCAAAATATTTGATAACTTATGTTTTAGAATGAATTTAAATGTTATTGAAAGAATAATATTTTAATTTGAGGTTAAAAAACCCGGTAGAGTCCATATTATACATGATCAAAATTCGCCGTGTGCAAAATGTCATGGCAGCCATTCACAGTGACTTGCATAAGGGCTATTATTTACTACTATCTCAGAGATTTCATTCATAAAAGTTTGCCGTGTGCAAAAACTATTCAACTAGGTCAGGGAAAGCTTTAATTAATTAGTCATGTAACAAAGTTGAAAGTTCAATAGTTCCCAAACAGTATTTTCGTAATTAGGGCATGAGTTGCCTTATATAGACTATATAGCAAATATTGGTATAATGAACGTCGTAGATTTGGTAAACAGAAAAGCCATATATTAATACATTATATTAAATTTACTGATAGAAATAATGCATAGTTAGATAAGCTAAAATTTATCTATAATTGTTAACATTATTAAACTTATTTTTTTAATACAGCATTAGTTCTGAAAATAAAATTATCATTAAAACAAGAGTTATATAGCTCGTGACGCGAACAGCGGAATTGGGTCACAGAATGTGGAGATGCGGTCCATGTTAAAAAAGGACAAATTGTGCAAAATGTCATGGCAGCCATTCACAGTGACTTGCATAAGGGCTATTATTTACTACTATCTCAGAGATTTCATTCATAAAAGTTTGCCGTGTGCAAAAACTATTCAACTAGGTCAGGGAAAGCTTTAATTAATTAGTCATGTAACAAAGTTGAAAGTTCAATAGTTCCCAAACAGTATTTTCGTAATTAGGGCACGAGTTGCCTTATATAGACTATATAGCAAATATAGGTATAATGGACGTCGTAGATTTGGTAAACAGAAAAGCCATATATTAATACATTATATTAAATTTACTGATAGAAATAATGCATAGTTAGATAAGCTACAATTTATCTATAATTGTTAACATTATTGAACTTATTTTTTTAATACAGCATTAGTTCTGAAAATAAAATTATCATTAAAACAAGTTATATAGCTCGTGACGCGAACAGTGGAATTGGGTCACAGAATGTGGAGATGCCGTCCATGTTAAAAAAGGACAAATTAAGTCGTACTTTAAAAATTCATAACTTTAAAACTACAACAGCTAAAAATATGATTTTGGTGTTATAATTCTTTTAAAAATTAGCTCTATTCAACTATGTCATTGGTTTATTTTTTTTTTTAAAGTTTTAATTTTGTTATCAAAGTATCTGAAGGTAGGCCTAAGTAAAAAGTCCAGTCATTTGAACTGTTGAGTTTATTATTTAGTATTTATTTAGGCCTATGCCTATATAGGCTAATTACTATATATTATTAGATTAGTCAAATGAGTGATTTATTAATATTACTAATATTAGTATTAATTATTTAATAATTGTCAGTAGATTTTCGCCAAGTGAAAGTGGATCAGCCCAAAGCTGATTTTTATTATTATTAGTAAGTAATATTAGTGTGTTTCGCATTTATTATTTTTTTTTAAATAACCTTTTTGATGTATTTTTGAGCGTCCTATAATATTTTATGAATAATGTGTGCTAAGAGGATTTTTTAATAATTGCAATAAAATCTCACTTTAATCCAACTTGTCTCCAGAAGGCAGTCATTTTTGTTATTTTAGCGAAATCAGTGCAGTGTACTAAGTTGCGAGGGCACCTTCAAAGGAAGAGAATAAACGGATGTTGAGATTTATTGTCTCCCCGCATTAATTAAAAATAATAACTTTTAAAAAAAATATTAAAACAAAGAATTAAACATTTTTTTTTTTAAATGACAAACTAATTAAATTTACTATGACCTTAATTTAATTATTTAAAAAATTAAATTGCTTATTTTTTTAGCTACCTTTTACGGTCCGAATTTGACGGTATCATAAAAATATGTAAAGTAAAATGGATACGCGCATCCACTTCGCTATTAATTAGGCTTATTAGGCCCCTAACGGCTAGCCTAACGACTTAGCTACGACAACACACTAATTAAAGTAATTAAATTAGAATTAGTTAGACTAGTCTGTCTATCCTTTACTACCTTATTTTAAAACAATAAAACGAGGGGGGGGGGCATATTATTGTGTATACGGGGGTGTTGATTTTTGGATATTTCAGGTACAGATGCATATGGTGGGGTGGGGCCCTTGAGTCTTGAGAGCTCATTAAAAATTTGACTATTTTGGCGCACGTCATCATAATTAATTATATATATGGTTGGCCCCTTGCCTTACACTACAGTATTTTTACAGAGTTATTAATTTATGGTTAAATTAAAGACGTTCTTATAAATTATTATAATTAATCCACATCCCTTTGTTTTCGGTACCGGGTAGTTTAATTTTAAGCTTGTCATTGTCACTTAAGCTGGAGCCTATTTTATAAGTGAAGCACTGCATTCAATCAAGCATTGTTAAGCTATGTGAATGAAATAGTACCGTAGACTAATTGAACTATGAAGCTTCAACATACCTTGTGTTAATATTTATTTTAAGTTTAAGCCTATTTTATTAATAATGTATAGCATTCTCAACAGTTTTGAATTTTTTCATTATAATCCTAAACTAAAATGTACAAATTTAATAAAAAAGCATTTGAGTTTGAGGAGAAATCACTAATGCTGATATGTCTCCTTTGATTCATTTAAAGTCAAACGATTTTAAAAAAAACAAAAACAAAAACTCTTATTTTCTAGAGACAATGCATAATCATAAACAGAACGGTAACGTGATTTATAACTGAAAACAATAAAAATAGGCATTGAAAAACCAAGTTAACCTTATTTTCCACAATGGAAAAGTAAATTATCAATAATTAATTAAATATATTCCCAAATTTAACAACTGTTTTACTCTGAACTCATTTGGTAAGCTATTTATTAAAGACCTTAATCTTATACAATATTAACTATCTGTCTCAAACTATCTGGGCCTGGACTGTGTGTAAAAAAACAACTTTCCAGAATAAACCTTAGTTCGGTTTATTAAAGACCTTAATCTTATACAATATTAACCGAACTAAGGTTTATTCTGGAAAGTTTTTTTTTTACACACAGTCCAGGCCCAGATAGTTTGAGACATAGGCCTGTCAGTCTTTTAACAATATTCTTACACCATACATGTGGCTCTTTATTAATTAATATTATAATATAATATTCGCTTCCCCAAAAATAATTTTTTTAAAACTTGAGTTCACAAGTTAGGCATGACAGACTTTTTTTCACTCAGTAGGCCTACTATTAATATATAACATGTGAAATTGGAGGGAGGGCCATTTTGAAAGGAGGTTGCAAAAAAAAAAAATAGCGACTCAGTATAATAGGGCTGTTAACAAAATCTTTAAGTAGAGACAATAAAATAATTCTTAAATTGAATACCGGTAAACCATAAATTTGTCTATTTGAATTGTATTTGTAAACCAGTACAGATGATTACGTAAAATTAATATCCATATTCATATCAATTTAAAATATCATAATTTAATAAAGTCAACAATAATCAAATTTATTTGAAATGATTTATCAACAATTCTGGCAAGGATTAGAGCAAGTCTTGCTGTTATTCCAGTATAACATCACCTTCTCGGGAGTGAGCTCTGGCACTGAATATACATTTCTATGACAAGACATTCCACACTGCCACCTATCATCTTGAACATGGTCAATATTTAAACCAGATAGCCAGATGCCCATAGAGACATCTTCACCTTGAAATCTTTTAAGCATATTTTTGTTTTTAACCAACCATTCATTAATTCCTTTTGACACAATATTTCCAGACCCACATGCAAACCGTGGGTAGACAGTGTTAGAATAATCCAGCTCACGCCATTTACCATGTTGTTCTACAAGCCAATGGATCCTAAAATTGCCCCACCACCTCAAAGTCTTAACATCTAAATCAACAAGTGATGAAATAATATTTTCCAAATTAATGAAACAGTCATCATCCGTCTTTAAAATAAAACTCGCATCATAATTGTTTCTAAACCAATCATGACACAAAAGAATCTTCTCTGGTAGACTTCGGTAAACATCTGTAACATCCATCATGATCATATCTTGATGTAATAATTGTTCTTCTTGAAGATGGATGGTCTCTAAATTTGTTTTCTTTTGCCAAGCCAAATCTCTTTCAGAACTAAGCTCCAAATGTTGTCTTAAACCATCAGTGTCAAGGGTAGAAAACATGAACGAAAGTGATGGAACATGTTTACTTAACATCAGAGTACCATCTTCATTTAGAGGTTTTAATATCACTATTTCATTGTGACTATCTGTCACATCCCAGTTCATCACTCTTTGTGATGGTAATGTTTGTAGATGGTCAGGAAATGTGGCATCTTCAGGGAGCCTAAGTTCAACCTCAAACTCATATCCCTTGGGTAAATGCATTTCTTGGATTGGACGGTACAAATATCCATCAACTCTATGAACATTAAGGGATGTGATGATATGGGCATGAGCAATTTCTTCATTGGAGATGACATCATATACAACGATATCAACATGAGAACTAGCATTGGCTTGTAAGAAAGGAAGTATGAAAAATTCTGCCACACCAAGTCTCAATAAAGTAATGTCATGCATAACTTTTACATAAAATTTCTGGGCAACTTTGTACATGTGAGGACTGCTTGCTGATTTCAATGAGAATGCTTGAAGGACTGGTTTGTCAGGTATTGATGGTGTCCAGCGCTCACAGTCATAATGGTCTATTCTGTTCTCAGGATGGACAGAACAAGCTACCTTTCCTACCACAAACTTTGCAACCATATTCTTGTTTTGGGTGGACCTAATGGTATGCATGTCTTTGAGCCATGATTTTCTTATTGCACTGCGATGCTCAAAATTATTTCTAGCAGAAAGAATACAAATCGCTAAATCTACAGTCTCCTTGAATGAAACATGAATGTAAGTCAGGAAGATGGCTACAGCACAGCAAACAACCTCTTTTATGTACATTTTTTTGTATATTTTCATTAAACCAATGATTAAGTTACTTTGTTTTTAAAAAATATTTTTTAATGTAATCATATTTCATGGTTCTGGGTTGTAAGAGTAGATCTAATTAATTTCAATAAATGACTATCATTTATTTTTTCTGAAGCTTAACTAAGGTAACTTCTTTCAGGTAAATTCTGACTTCATTCCTGAGAGTTTTTTTGTGACTGTGTGTCTAATTCAAAGTTTTAAATTTGTACAGTCACAAATTCTCATTCTTGTGTGTCATCCAAGCCTAATGGTATTTAAAGTTCTGCCTGGTTTAACAAGTAAACAAGCCTAGAAAAAAATAGAAAAAAGAAACGAGATTTAAATATATTCATTAATTCAATTTCAATTAAATAATCAAATTTTAAAGAATTAATGATTCTTAAACATAGTTAAATAGTTGGGTAATCTACCACTTGAGCCAATAGTAGATTACCAATAGTTGTGTTATAGTTGAGGCTTAATTTTGTATGCATTATGCATGCTGAGATACTTTATTAATAAGACTACTTTTACATAAAAGTAGAATTTATTACTGTATAAATCAATCACAGCAGGACCATGGGCACTCGCAGGTAGGGGCAAGGTGGGGCATTTGCCCCCCCCCCTCTGGATTGAATGGATAAAACATTTTTAGACAAAAATAGACCAAAAATGTATTAAAGTAAAGAGAAAATAAAGAGAAAGTAACTAAGCTGATGTCCTTTCCGTTCGTTCACCATACAAATACGCTACAGTAAATTAAAACTACATTAAACATTGCTACAAATTTGTTGCCCCCCCCCCCCTGGAAAGTTAATCAACTTTTTTTGCCCCCCCCCCCTAGAAAGTTTTCTGCGGGCGCCCATGACATGTATTTGAATCTCTGCCTCTAATCATAATGAAGGTACTAAAGTCTAAACTATGACTTTAAATTAGTTAATAGTAACTTAGTAGTTATAATATTAACTTATTAATTATAAAAATTACTAAATTAATAATACTATATTTTGGGGCTACAGACTAATATTTAAAATAAAAATAAAATGGGCTTGCCACTTTGGATGCTGAATTTTGAAACTGAAATAAATTCAACAACAGACTACTTTGAAAACAGGTTGCCAGGTTGCACAAAACCTAAAAATGGCATGGACCCTTCAAAATTTATTTTTTTACTGCCGAGCATAGTACTAATACTACTAAATACTTAGTTACTATAAATAGACTAGTGCCCACTGTTTTTTTATTTTTTAAATTCGTTTTTCTTAATCTTATAAACATAGTCTAAATCTAGTTCTTGTGGGCTACTCTTTTATTGCTCTCATTTAACTGTATTAACTAAATGAAAAGATAACTTAAATAGCTTAAAATTAGAACTGCCTTATTTTTGGTTAGATGTGTTCCTTAACTAAAGAATTTAAAGGCATGAAATTTGAAATGGTAATGGCCAATATGGCTAATGGTATTACCTTTTTGGTAAGTCTAAGTTTAGAACCTTGAGAATCGGTTACAAAAACACCAAGATAACAGTTCTAACTGGCTTGGCTCAAAAGTTATCAATTTAGCAACCAATTGTCTTGAGCGTCGGTTACGATAATATGTTGTTCCAGTTTGAAATGATATTTATTGTTTATTTTTTTATTGATCCAAATAAATGTAAATGGTTTTGTTACATTGTACTTGTACTTATTCATGTCAGCACAAAAGTAAAATAAATCAATTTTTAAAATAGAAAATTTAAAACAATAAATGTAAGAAAACAGAGTTTGAGTTTATAATCATCGCCACGAAAACGATTGTGGGACATGAACTCATGCAAATGTAAAGGGAAAAGATCACGGATTGTGCCAAACAGTCTTTCCAGTTTGCGCGCATCCACATATTTTCAAAAGTCTCTGTGACTTTGTGTGGACACCAGAGTCATTTGGATTTTTTTTTTAATTGTTGATGAACATTCCGTGTCTAATCTGGTTTATGTTTGCACAAGCCGCCCATTTGTCTGGCACAATAGGGGAGCCTGGAAGGATATAGGATAGCTCTCTATTTACTCATGTAATGTGATGGCACTCCGGTCTGCCACGAGAAACAGCGCCCAGTCCCCACTGTACTATTAGCGGACATAAAATAAAAAATAATCGTTTAGATAGCACGTCAAACCAAAACAACATTTTTTTTTTCATTACCTGCGCTGAAAAGGTAGATTCCCTTTATTTTTTGTGTTTAAAAAACAACACTTTTTTGTTTTACTATGAGTGTTTAGTGTAGGATTATCTCACTTTTGTGTATTCTTGGCAAAAATATTTTAACATAGGCCTTTATAGTAGTCCTACACAACTCAAAATGTGGGGCGGGCCGTAACACCTATATAATTAAAACTTGTGCGGACCGAAAGAAAATAGGGTGGGGGGGGGGCTATTAATAAAATAATAATAAAAAAGAATATTTCGTTACTTCGCAGGCCGCATGTTGTGCAGGCCTGCTTTATAAAATTTATAGTATTCTAGCGGTGGAAAAGTAGTTGAATACCGTAATGGTTCCGAGTAAAGAATGAAGACCGCACTTATTCACATAATGTCAGTTTAAACTCTGGATGCAGTGTGCAATTGGCATGTTGTAAAATAAAATAACATATAAAAGAATAAGCTATGATGACCGTAATTCCAAAGAACCGAAAATATTTAGATACGTTTTGATTCTTAAAAAACAATCATAGTTATTTTCTATTTGTAGCCGAGTGGTGACGTAGCGTACAGTTTAAATAAAATCACAATAAAACAATCAGGTCTGAGAACTATAGCTTTTTAATGTAAGGTACAATCCGTTGACAGAGCCGACAGTAAAACTCTCACACATGCCGCCGACCCGACGTATCCGTTCCACACCACAATCTCAAAAATGTACACACCTCAAGTCCATGTTCGCCCCCTCCCCCCCAAACAGTCACAGGGAACCCGCGTCCCGAGCTGACCATGGGTCAACCCCGGGGCAGGGATGGTTATTCCCGCGTGTAAATAACCAACATAAAATTTAAGGCCAGTACACAGCTGTGGGTTACTTTAAATGACCATGGATGTGTACGTGCTTGTGGTTACCACAGCAGTCACACTATGACTATGAGAGTGGATTCTCTTATTCCTATCTGTTGCATACTGCCGCATATAAAATATTACCTATAAGCCATAAGCCATAAGCACTGTTGCAAATAGTGGCGCATTGCCACATCTTATTTTCCGGAAAATGTAATAAATTTAAATGCGCAAAAGATAACATAAATACGCTGTAAAAGTTTAGGTATTATTATTATAAATTACAAATACATTTAGAGTAACAACTAAGGAACTATTTTAAGCATTTTATCCGAATTAAAAAGTTATGAAAACAATATTATTTTTTTAAAATTGTGATCTAAGAATTACACCGGAAAACCCAAACATCAGTTGTTTTTAGTGCGTTTTTAGTGCGTATCTCTTCTTCTTGTTCTATATATTAAGTGCCCACGATCAATTGATTGATCATTTTGGCATGTAGAGGGGATTTGCAATGGTTCTGTGCCTGGTGTTGATGAGGATATTTCACTGATTGAAAGTGCTACTTTGTGAGGGACGAGTTTCTGTTTAATACTGGAACAGTGGACCAGCCCATTATTTATCCTATACATTATGGAGAGCCTGGATTGTCGTCGTCGTTCCTCCAATGGTGACCAGCCTAGTGTTTCCAGTATGCTGCCAACACTAGAGGTATTCCTGTAGCGGTTCAGGACAAAGCGTGCTGCCCGTCGCTGGACCGTCTCCAACCTGTCAATGCTCTTCTGGGTCTATGGTTTCCAGACTGAAGATGCATAATCTAAAACTGGATGGACAAAGGCTTTATAGGCTCTTTCTTTCACACAGGAGTTGCCGATCTTTAGATTACGTCTTAAGAACCCCGGGGTCTTGTTTGCCTGGTTGCACACATTGTTAATATGCTCGTCCCAGCGGACCTCTCTTTGAATGGTAACACCCAGGTAATTTACGGAGGAAACTGGTTCAAGTATATGGCCTTGCAGTTCGTATTGGTAGTGTAGAGGAGTACAACTTCTAAGAGACTGACAGTGTTTGGCACTTGGCAGGGTGAAATACTATTTCCCAGCTCATCTCCCACTCAGCTAACCGATTGAGATCCTGTTGTAGCTGTCCCGTTCAGATCTGTTGGCGATCGTCCTATATACCGCTATGTCACCTGCGAACAGTCTTGCTTGGGATGTCAGTTTCTCGGGTAGGTCATCAATGTATGCTAGGGACAAACAGGGGCTTAGCAATGATCCCTGAGGGACCCCTGACTTCACACCGACAAAGGAGGAGCTTATACCATCCACCACTACTTCTTGGCATCGGTTGCTGAGGAAGCTAGAGATCCATGTTTTAGTAATGCTTTGGATCCCATATCTCTGAATTTTGTCTAGATCAAACTATGATCGACACGGTCAAATGATGCGAATTTTGCGAAATAAAATTAAAATTTATTTGTTCTAAATAAACACGCAAATGACGTCATAGCACGAATCGCCTATGTTAGTCAAAACTCTAGTTTCTTTGATTTAATAACCCCGCGTTAAAAAAACTGGTAATGTATTTTCCCCTTCTTAAAAGTAAAATTAATAAATATAATTGATAGCCTTTTTAGAAAATTTGAATAAAACACACACACACACATTTTAGCTTTGTATTTTTAACATTTTATAAGTTTTTATTTTTTAATTTGAAAAATATAATTTTATTGAATTTATAACCTAGTAAAAACGTTCCCTTTAAATATATTTCTAATAAGAAAATGCCGTTTAAGTCAATCAGTGCAGCGAAAATCTATAGCCAAATAGCATTCACTAATCCACTTATAACTCATCTAAATAAGCAAAAAAACCATATGAAATGCAAAATATCAGGCCCGTTCTTAGGCATACGCTGACTACGCATCCGCGTAGGGCCCCGAACGTGAGGGAGCCCCCATGAGGCGCCCTCGATCCCCCGTTTTGTTAAAAACTGATACTGCAGCCGTCTGTGTCACTTACGTTACCTCTCTCATCCTGAAATTTATCATTCTGAGTTGAATTCGGAGGCAGGGGAAGGGAAGCAGCAGGGGGGAGCTTTGGGGTGGCAGACAAGAAATCGGGGGCTTGGCCGTGGAATTGGGAAAGAGGAAACATTGATGAAGGCAGAATGGAGGTGCCGCAGTGGTGGGTGGTGTTTTCTCCTCAGCTCGAAGGAGCTCCACCCCCGGACCCCCCCCCCTTTCAGAGGCCCCCAACCTACGCTACATGCTTAGGGCCCCAAACTCCTAAGAACGGCTCTGAAAATATGTTAGTTTAGGTATGGAAGGGACTACAATTCGGTGGAAGATTATAATAATTTTATTTTAAAATGGTTGGGGGGGGGGGTGGGAGTTGGTCATTTTGCCCCAGGCAGCACAAGATACGTCTCAAAATAAAGTTAATGAATTTGATAAATAATTAACCTTCTTGTGTACATACATTTCGGAGGTAGGAAATAGAATGTGTAAATTTTTTACGTGGATGACAATATATTTAAATCCTATGGTATTACATTTTGGGAAAAAGAGATGTTACGTTCTATTTTAAAAATATTGGTATGTTCATTTTGCCCCGGGCAGCACAAGATACGTCTCAAAATAAAGGAATGAATTTGAATTAATTTCTTGGGTACATACATATCATAGGTAGGAAATAAGATGTGTACATTTTTACGTGGATGATAATATATTTAAATCCTATGGTATCACATTTGTAAAAAGAAAAAAAAAAGTTGCTACATATTCCTTGTATAAATAATAATATGGGTATGTTTATTTTTCCCCAGGCAGCACAAGATACGTCTCAAAATAAAGGAATGAATTTGAATTTATAGGTAGGATATAGGATGTGTACATTTTTACGTGGATGACAATATATTTAAATCCTATGGTATTACATTTGTGAAAAAAGAGATAACACATTCTCTTTTTACAAATAAATCTATCTTTACCAACTAAGAAAATCAATGGCGTTAACAAAACATGGGTACATTTATATAAGTATACCCATGAATATCAAAACCCAGTCATTTTATACACTTGAAAATTTAATTTTGAAAAAAAGAGATGGGTTAATATTTTCTTTTTTTTTTTTAAATGAAAATATATCTTTGTTTTTACTTTTCGAAAAGTAAAGTGGCTGTGTATTTTTATGAGATTAAAAATTAAAAAAAAAAACATTTAAGTCTGTTATAGACGGGAAAAACAGTTGCAAGATTCTTTTTAGATAAAATAATTCTTTGTTTTACGATTTTTTGAAAAGTGTGTTTAAATATTTGATGAAGATATCAATATATCAAATTCCTTTAATATAAAATATTTTAATATCATATAGAGTTTTTGTTGTAAATTTAAGTATTTCTTGAAATCAATTTTAGAGAAATAATTTGTAATTCAAGGGCGCGTTAAGGTGTAAATCTAAAGTATTTCTCTAGAGTAGAAATCGTCCCTCAATTAACTTCTTTAGTGACAAAAGTGATATAATTAGTGATAATTTAGATTGGATAATTTAAGGTCATGTTTGGAGGGGAAAAGTAGTTTAGGGGCGTGAAAGGGAGTAGGGTAGACGTATAATTTATAGCAGATAAATACTGCTCCGAACTTAATGATGTTAGAAACATAACATCGATACTTCTTTTTCAAGTTAGGAATTGTGATGGGGTTTTGCAACAGCAGGTAGAAATTATCGCAAAGACCTACCATTACTATCCCATTAACATCGGGTCATTTATTCTAGTATTATATCTTGGCCTAAATGACATCAAATATAATGTTTTCAGTGTTCCGCCTATTTCACTAATTTTATCGGTGAAACTAGCCATTTACTACCCTTTAAATTATCAAAAATGTTAAAAGTGGTTTTGTTTTTTTAAATTATATATATGTGTATATATATAATATATATACAAAATATTTTCTTAATTTTTTAACCACATTTTTCTTCAAGGGAGGTGGAGTCACTTGACTTACTTGGCGCCGGGGGGGGGGGGGGGGGCGTGTAAAGAAAGAAACACTTTATGCTTAGTATTTAATTCCATAGTTCTCTATGAATGTTAGTAATGCAACCATTTGTTTAATCTAGCGTTAAAAATTTACAGTTAAAAATGTGGAACTATTCAACAAAGATATTGACAAAAGAAACAATGACAATTTTGATAATGGTGCAAATAGTGTTCTTCACATTTGTCAGCAAATCGAATTATCATATCCAGTTATTTTTAGTTTCTCATATTAAATGATATTACTTTGGTTACCTGGAGAAATTATAAACACAGCAAGGTGGGTGTTTCCTCCTGCCACCACCCCCCCCCCCCCCCCCACACTGTGTATGGCCCTCCCCCCCCCCCCCCCCCCCCCCCCTTTACTTTGGTTACCTGGAGAAATTTAAAAACCAGCAAGGTGGGTTTTTCCCCCTGCCCCCCCCCCCCCCCCCCCAACTCAGATTGGTAGTGGCTGCTTCCTCTCCCCCTGAGTAGTCGCTGTAATATATTTTGCGCCTTATAAAGGCTAAAATTACAATTAAATTGATTGTAAAAACTTATAGTATTTCATTTAACTTTAAGAAGGATTTAAATATCAAGTCATTAAATTCCACTTTTCCCTCCAATTCCAAAATTATTTCCCACCAATTCCAAAGTTGTGTTTCCCACCAATTCCAAAGTTGTGTTTCCCACCAATTCCAAAGTTGTATTTCCCACCAATTCCAAAGTTGTGTTTCCCACTAATTCCATAGTTGTGTTTCCACCAATAACAAATTTGAATTTTATAGTCAATAAAACTTGTAATTGTTACATTTATTTCTATTAAAAGTTTGTTTTTGTTGCTGTTTGGTTTCACATACGAAGGTAACCAAGGTTATATTCAATGGTGACAACGCAGGTGGCTTGCCAGTCCCATTTGTGCATGGAAAGCTTTCCCGTGCGTGGGACAAACGTTACTATGGGTCGATGATTGGAGTCGATTCTGCTTTGCCTTGCTCTGTCTTTTCTTTGGGCGTGAGCGGTGCGTTTATTCTCTGAGGGTTGTGTGCTTTCTTTGGGTGTGAGCGGTGCACTAATTCTCTGAGGGTTGTGTGCTTTCTTTGGGTGTGAGCGGTGCACTAATTCTCTGAGGGTTGTGTGCTTTCTTTGGGCGTGAGCGGTGCGCTAATTCTCTGAGGGTTGTGTGCTTTCTTTGGGCGTGAGCGGTGCGCTAATTCTCTGAGGGTTGTGTGCTTTCAGCTATGAAAATGAGAGAAATTACACAATAGTTGTCAAAGGTTTGGAGCCGGCCTTGTCTCTTATATATGCGTATTATATTGAATTGCTGAGGGACAGTACCATCTTCAATACCGCCTCAAATAGCTGTGTCAGTCTTTTTGTCAGGACGGGAGCTCCTACTCTGTAGATTTCAACAGGGATTGCTTCTTGTACTAGGCTTTATTTGAGCAGAGTTCCTTGTTTGCTTTTACAATTTCATCTTCATTGGGATTATTGTCTAGCTCTTGGTTGATCTCCACATGTGGTAAACTAGCAATGACATCATCGTTTGTAGTTCGCCAGCAGTTAAGAATTTGACAAAAGTGTTCGGCCCATCTTTATAAAATCTGACATTTGAGTCTCATCAGTGGCTGAGTTCCATCCTTGTTAAGGATGGGCAAGCGGCCTGTTTAAATATAAACACACATCACATGGTGTCTCATACAATGTATTTTTTTAAAAAAATGTACGCAGTATTGAGATTTTAATTCAAATTAATTTAAAGGAGGTGTATACATTTCGTTGCCTCTGCTATATGTCTTAGACAGATTTTGTGGAAATGCGGATATTCATGGCTTAACAAATGTTGTCAAAGATGGTATATCTGTTCAGAATGACATCAGCAAACTGGTATTTTGACTTCGTGGCAATAATCAGGTCAAAGATGTCGTCTCTGAGTCTGCACTTTTTTATGTAGATTATTCAATTGTGATTGGATTTCAGTTTAAATATGGATTCAAAATCATTAAAACTATCTACTCCTTTAAAAAAAAATAAAAATGAATAACATTTTCCGAATTATAATCAATTCTTTAAAAAGTTCAATTCTGCCGCACAATCCTTTGAAAAGAACTTTACTAAATTCGTTTTATCATTTTAGTTCTAGATGAAATTAACAAAATGCAATGATTTTCCCACAGTGTAAGCAATTGGAGTTCGGGCAATTTATGTCAGGAAAATTCAATAATTATCGTTTCCTTTCCTCAATGGGTTGTAGACATAGAAAGAAAAGCTCATCTCTACCCCACTGAGAAGTTAACCGGAACCGCAAAACAAAACAACGGGGCTGGGGGATGGTGATAATGAAATATTCATCATATTTACATTAATTTCATAAATCTTTTGCATTCTCAATCAAAATTTAAAAAAAATATTGACGCCTTATGATTTTCAGTTAAATTGAACTAAAACAATTGGTAAATTGTTGTTTGTTTATCCTACATACTATATAAGTCGTTACAAGTGGCTCGGCAGCTAGCGACACCGGACAGGGCTACCACACCTTGGGAAATTTCCCAAGATCTTGGCAATTCACGACCCCCCTTGGGATCTGGGGAATAATTTTGGAAATCAGGCAAAACCTTGGGAAATCTTAACTGGTGGGAAAATTTTATTATATTTTTCAACAAAAAAAAAACGCAACAATATGTGATAAAAAATAAAGTGAAAATAAAGCAAAGTAATTTTTAAAGTAAAAAATCAAAAAATTAATTGTTTTAATTTTCTTTTCTGGTTTTAAATTTTAAATCCACTCATCAAATAAATAAAAACTCTTCTGATATTAAAGGTATTATTATTGCGAATTGTTACAAAGTTAATAATTAAAGAAAAATTCAATTTTCTCTTCTATTTTTTTTTTTTAAATTGAAGATTTACAAATTACATCCAGGTTTTGACTGTTTATTAAATGAGGGGGGGGGGTGGGCTCGGAAACTTTATCATTTGGCTATGTATTAGACATTAGCAACCATACGAAAAACAGTACAAGCCGAAGAGTGAACGATAGTAGTGTTCAATCAAGGATCCATGCCATAGTAAAATTTGATTATTTCAATTACTCATACAATGTATTCAAAATATAATGCATCTGTAAAAAATCCAGCCTAATTTTCATCAATTGGAAAAAATAATTGTGGATTGAAACACAGGTAACTAAGATATTAAAAGTATAGGCCTACGTTGTAGGATTATAAATGAACAACACATTTAAAAGTATGTTATTTTGTTGAAAAAATCGTTATAATGTAAATTTACAAGAAAAAAATAAAAATACTTATTGTTTTCATAATAATATCAATCCATTTTAACTACAATTATTATTAATAAATTTTGCTTCATTGCTTTGCAAACCCCACTTCTAATCAACAGACTTACAATAAGAAAAATCATTTTTTGATGAAGAACCTTTTGCCCTTGTAAAAGGAATTCTGTGTTGATTAGCCTTGTAAGCTTTGTTTCCAAGTGACTTCTATTACACATTTGACATGTATTGTAGATGATATTTTTTACCAGAGAATTTGGAGGTAATATTTAGTAGCCTAACTCCAGTAGGTATTGATATTTTGGATTATAAATTTTTTTTAAAAAACAAATTGTTTGTTTCTTTTATGTGATCAACATTTTTTAAAATGTCTTTTTCAATAAATTTCAAACAAATAATGTACCTTGTTTTTCCGGGGCATTAATTCAATCTATTATTACATTAATTACATAGGAAAACCCCTTTTTTAAAAAAAACTCTTATATATTTTTATTATTATCTTGGTAAATCTTGGGAAATTTGTTCACCATATCTTGGGAAATTTTAAAAATGTGAGTGGCAGCCCTGAGAACAGACAGCTTTTATGCGTGCCTGTATAGAGAGCCAGTGCAGTGAGTGGAGTGACGTGATCGCGTTTTTTTTGCCTTTAGAACTAGCCTAGCAGCTGAGTTTTGAACTTTCTGCAATTTTTCTATGCAGTGTTTTGGTGAGCCTGACAGAAGAGAGTTGCAATAGTCAAGACGAGAGAGAACAAGATCACAGACTAGAGTTTTTGTTGCGCTAACTGTGAGGTTAGTGAGTGACGGATGGAGCTGATCTGACGGATAGTGGTGTATGCCGAACGACAAATGTGAGAGATAAGTTTATCAAGATACATGTTGTTAGAAAGAATATAACCAAGATTTCTAGCAGAGGGTGTAACTGTTTGTCGGAGTTACGTTCTTGAAATGAGGTGGGAAGAATTGAGGTAGAGGATGATTTGTGATTTTAAATGAAGAGTGCTTCCGTTTTGTCATCATTAAGCTTCAACTTGCTAAGTGTCATCAATGACTTGACATCATCAATGCACTCCCGCTAAGTCTGGACAGCGGATTCAACAAAAGAAGGATGCTTGTATAGCTGCGTGTCATCTGCAAATCTGCCAAATCTTGTATAAGAAATTCAAACAAAGACTGTTCTACCTCAAAAAACTGTAAAATTTTGGCGTAAACAAGCAAGTCGTTAACTTATTCTTCAGTGCAACTAATGGAAGCCTGCTTAATTTCAGAATTACCTGCTGGTGTGGAAATTCAACGTCTGATATTAAATACCCAATAAACCGACTAATCAAGAAAGCTAGAAACATAACACAAACTAAACATCCTTCACTTGAAGAACTATTTGAAGAAAGATGTTTTTGCAAAATTAAACACATTTTGGATGATGCATCCCATCCCTCTTCATCACAGATACTTAGGATCGGGCCGTTCGGGACGAATGCTTTCCATCAGGGCGAGGACTGACCGATAAACAAATTCTTTTGTTCCCCAATCTGTACGAATTTACCGGCGTGCTTCCTCTGAAGTCACACATCTGAATGAGAACTAATAAGTCCCCTATTTTGCTAAGAGAACTCACTGAATGGCTGTTTGAAATAATTTATTATAAATGTCTTGTGTTCAAATTGTTGTATTTTTGTGCTGAAAATGTACGGTACGTGACGTTTTGGCGCAGAGCCGTTTTGGCGCAGGTCATTTTGGCGCACAGATGGCCTAAGCCATTATTTACCGTTCCTGCCTAATCATGGGTGCGCTTCACATTTATAAAAGTGCAAGAGTGTTCTAGACTAAAATCTTAAGTTAAGTAGAGTTTCATAAATATATCACATATTATAATTCTGTTAAACCAGTACAATGGAAAATGTTACATCGAAGCGTGGTAAAGAAAAGTTGAATCACGAAGGATACTGTTATGTGTTATTTGTTATGCGCCACACCAAGAGCTGCAAGCTATAAAGATAATCTATCGTCTCCCGCAGACGGAAAGATGCCATACATACATTACATACATACTGTTATGTGTTCGATAAGTTTAGTGCAGACAATTCCAAGAAGTTTCTTAATTGATATATTTTGCATTCTCTTTATTAAAAGTTTATAAACGTTAAGTTCAATAAAAAGTTATTTTTAAATGGCGCCAAAATGTCCTGCGCCAAAACGGTGGCGCCAAAAAGTCCAGCTTCGGAAAATGTATAATGCAATAAAAAAAAAAAAACATTTCCATTTATTTGGATAAATAAAAGAATCTTATCTTATCTTAAAATATCCCAGGCACCTTGCATCGTAAGGCCAGCTGCACTCGATGGTTCTAAGGTTAAGGGACACCTACATTTTTAAACTATAATCTTTTCGGTTGCTCTCCAATTAGGTGTAGAATGTTGCAAAACTTAATTCAGATATGTTATAAAATGCATTCTTGTAATTTTAATTTACACAAATTTTCTGTGGTCTATACAGATTTAATAGGACAGTGGTCAGCAAACCGCGGCTCTTTAGCGACATGGGTGCGGCTCGGCCAGTCGGCCACAAATGAGTTTTGACTCCGAAAAACATTGTTCTTGACAAGTTCTTGAAAAGAAATATAGCTGTCAAAATTTTTGTAATCGTCCTGCTGCTGAATTTTTGCTCTTTTGACTGATGAATTTTCCGACCACTGTAATAGGCGATATTAAGCTAGGGCAAAAGCTCAAGGGTGACACAACTAGAATGAATATAGTTTACATCACAATGGTGTGGAATTTAAGAGGTCTTTAATCATTATTATGGCTAATTTTGGCACTCACCAACCGAAAATTTGAAATGCTACCTCAAAATTGTCTGAAACAAACAACATATTCAAGTATGCCCCATAATGCACCTCTGCATTTTGAATTTGCCCGACTTTCTTTAATTTTCTGGAACCCTTCACTTACCCTGATCAACGGTACGGTATGGGGTTGATTATAAGCTTATGCCTAATGATTACTATGGGGCACGCCACAAACTGTCCTCGTTTTATAGCCATTTTCATTGTTTCTTTTCTATAGAATAGTAGTTACTATCCTAGTGTCTCATTTGTATTTACTTAGTTTACATGTTTTAATAATTGTAAAGCGCTTAGAGCTTTATGATAAGCGCTATATAAAAATGCCTAAATAAATAAATAAATAAATAAATTCAGTTTTTGTATGACAAAGACGCCATAATGCCACCACAAAACCTTAAAAATGTACTTCACCGTTCAAAGAGTATTATAGAAACATTGAATTCAAGTATACTCAAAAATACATCTCTTGATTTTGAAATCATACACATTCATAGATCTAGATTCATTAGCGCCCTCAATTTCGCCCTACTTCCCGATGACAGTGATCGCCGATTTTGGTGTCGATAGATACACTGCCTAGTGGCGCAGCTATCAATGCCGCCATGGGCGGGCAAGTATGTTAGCCGTCCTCCCTTTCCCGATACAAACTCTGCAGTTGTCCGAAAGTGCCACACCTGCATATAAAGAAAAAGTGACACCTCAGTGAACCCGCCCTATTTCGACGCCACTAGCAGGGGTGTATCTACGGGGTTTGGTGTAAGGGGGCAAGATTCATTTTTACGCCCCCACTCAACTCTGGAACTGATACTTTTCAACCATTAAGTATCATTAAAGACCCCCCCCCCTTTTTTTTTTTAGTCTTGCATCCGAGACATATGCCCCTGTCTGTCACCCTTAGCTACGCCTCTGGCAAATNNCCCCCCCCCCCACCCTCCCGGAGAAAAATGTCTGAAAGAGACACTGGATATATGGAGGAACCTTGAATAGATGCTAGATATGGTACACCTATATAAGAAAGTTGGCCACATACTCTGCCAAAATGACATAGTAAAATATTTTTTTCCCCGATTTTTTTAACATTTTAAAACATTGAAATTGTTACTTTTCATTTAAGTTTGCTACGAAACTAAAGGGCATTCATTTCTGCACACTTGTTTACGACGAAATACTATGAATGGCCCAAAACGGCTGAGAAATAGCCAACAAAAAATCATTTTGGTTATGGTTTTCATGCGAATAATGTCATCTACTTTGTTATATCAACAACGAAGACGATGCCATTGAGTGATTAGAATTAGAGGGCTTAAAATATACTTTTAATGCTTCTATCATGAGTAGATGACCAATGTTGGACATAGAAAAGATTAAGAGAATAGTTACTCAATACTGGTTTCCGTGATACAAAATCAAAGACTCGTTTTGAAGCCAGTATGAGGTAGGCCTACTGCTAAATTGTCAGGAAATAAGAGGATAATGTAGGAAATTGTTGGATTTTTAAGAATATTTTAAAAAAATATAGTCTATACATATAATTTTTAAAATATATTTTGAATTTTTGGGGATTTTTAATTTTTGTGTGTGGATATATCTTCTTAAGGCGATATCATTGTTAATGGGTACATTAAATAAGATTGAATGACAAACACGACATCTGTAGGTCGATGCAACAGTGCATTAAAGAGGAGTTGATAGGTTCTGTCTAGGAGTAGGATATATGGAGGAACCCTGATTTTACTTGTAATATGGTACACCTGTATAAAGTGGTACACCTGTATAAAGTGGTACACCTGTATAAAGTGGTACACCTGTATAAAGTGGTACACCTGTATAAAGTGGTACACCTGTATAAAGTGGTACACCTGTATAAAGTGGTACACCTGTATCAAGTGGTACACCTGTATAAAGTGGTACACCTGTATCAAGTGGTACACCTGTATAAAGTGGTACACCTGTATAAAGTGGTACACCTGTATCAAGTGGTACACCTGTATCAAGTGGTACACCTGTATCAAGTGGTACACCTGTATCAAGTGGTACACCTGTATCAAGTGGTACACCTGTATCAAGTGGTACACCTGTATAAAGTGGTACACCTGTATCAAGTGGTACACCTGTATAAAGTGGTACACCTGTATAAAGTGGTACACCTGTATCAAGTGGTACACCTGTATAAAGTCTGGTAAAAGCGCTGGCCAGTTGTGGGTGGCAAGGATCGTACTTTTCCACATCTTTCGGTTCCATTCGGCATTTTTTAGCCCATTTTCGCAAATTCTTGCACATTGCCGCTTCGTTCCACATCTCCCCGTACTATTCCGCAACTTTTGGAAAATATCAGCATCTTAAGGTACATGTCCACATCTTTCCGAACTTTTCAGCAACTCCCTGTACAATTCCGCAACTTTCCGAATCTTTTGGTACACTACACACCTTTCCGGCATCTTTGTGCCCCTCTCCACATTTTCCCTCACCTTACCTCAAATTTCCGCACCTTTCCTCTATTTTCCACATCATACCGTATATTTCCGCACCTTTTCTATCTTCTCTGCATCACACCGTTTAATTACGTATCTTAAAGCATCTTTCCACACACTCTCGCATCTTTCAAAATCTAAAATCTTTCGGTACAATTCCAAACCTTTTCTCACATTTCCCCACCTTTCTGAAAATTTCAGCATCTTTATGCACCTTTCCTCATCCTTTTGGCCTTTCTCTCATATTTCCACACATTTCTTCATCTTACAGCAAATTTTTGCCCTTTCCTAATATTTCTGCATTTTCCGCATCGCTCCGAACATTTCCGTATGTTTCTACACATTTCCTCATCTCATCGCAATTTTCCGCATCTTTAACCACACTTCCACATTTTCCGCATCTCCCCCCATACAATACCACACCTCTCTGCATCTTTCTGTACATTTCCACATTTCCCGCAACTTTCGACTTTTTTCTTTCCATTGGTGGTCACCTTTTTCAGGCTTTGTTCTTGCCTGCCGCTGTTCCTCCACACGGGCCTGTGTTTAACAGTGTTATAGGGTGAAAACTAGGAGGGCAGGAGATAGACAATAAATATAATTCAAAAAGTCATTAGTAATATTTATCTTTATTCAATAAGTTATAAGGGAAAGTAAATTAAAGTTCACCTTAAATACAACACTTAAAAATTAATTATTGACTTCCTTTTACTCTAATAAATATTTGACTGACTTAGCGACCTATTAAAACATTGGTGACTGGAGTACACATTGACTGGCATGATGACCTATAAAAATATTGACTGACTTGGCGACCTATTAAAACATTGGTGACTGGAGTACACATTGACTGGCATGATGACCTATAAAAATATTGACTGACTTGGCGACCTATTAAAACATTGGTGACTGGAGTACACATTGACTGGCATGATGACCTATAAAAATATTGACTGACTTGGCGATCTGTAAAATACATTGTTGCCATGTTTAAACAGTTTTAGTGAGGAGACCAACAAAATGTACTTTAAATGTAAGGGTTGAATTCAAAATAAAAGAAAAATAATATGGGATGTATTTCCACAAGATGTCTTCCAAACTTATTGCCAGCTTTTTTTCAAAATATAAACATACATATTGCCAGATTTGCACAAGTTATTGCTAAACTCAAGCTATTAAAACTCATCTTATAATATAATTTATATAGCCAATTCTGTTAAAAGTTGTGTTTGTTATCAATGAAACATGGATATATTGACATGGATATATTGACATTGGTATGACAAAGTAATTATTCTCTGATTTGTTAAAAATAGTTTTTTTATCACCACAGTTGTTTAAAATGATTGACAAAATGAGCAGTTCATACACTATTCAACTGAACAAGTCATGCAATATTCAAACTGAAGAATTCATGCACAATTCAACTGAACAAGTCATGCAATATTCAAACTGAAGAATTCATGCACAATTCAACTGAACAATTCATACACTATTCAACTGAACAATTCATACACTATTCAACTGAACAATTCATGCACTATTCAACTGAACAATTCATACACTATTCAACTGAACAAGTCATGTACTATTCAACTGAACAAGTCATGTACTATTCAACTGAACAATTCATGCACTATTCAACTGAACAATTCATGCACTATTCAACTGAACAATTCATGCACTATTCAACTGAACAAATCATGCACTATTTAATTGAACAAATCATGTACTATTCAACTGAACAATTCATGCACTATTTAACTGAACAAATCATGTACTATTCAACAGAGAAAGTCATGCACTATTTAAATGAGCCATTCATCCAAAATTTAACGTAGCCATTTATGCAACTATTCTGCTGAGCAAATCATGCACTTTTCTAACCATTCATGCACTATTCAACTGTGCCTTCAATGAATAAATCTAATGTTAAGTTATGTATATAATTGCAGATATTTAAATAGTGGTCAGTATTTTGGAACTCCAAATTATTGAATGAATTGTCAGCTTTATTGGAACACAATTATTGAATGAATAGTCAGTTTCATTTTCTTTTCATTTTGATAGATTAGATGAAAAGATATTTTCAAAGTTCAAACAGATTTTAAAAAAAGAAAATCTGATTTACAAATTTAAATTTTTTGCAAAGATCTGTCATTTAGTCCATTGCCGTTTGATGTCCATGTTTAATTGTCTGCCTGGCACAGACACGCACATGACCGTTTGATCCAGTGCTGGATGGGTTTGTTACCAGTATTCAGGAAGACGGCCATGACAAAGTTAGTGGAGTGACCTGTAGTGGATAGCACACCTTTACGTTCTGATGTCTTATAAATGGGACAAATGTAGCGAGTACTGCTCCTGTCAATTTTCTCACTATATTTTGGTATAAGCCAGATGATTGGCACTGGTTCACACAGGATTCTAGGCTTTTGTTCTTCCAGGTGACACCTGGAGACCAAAAGTAGAAATAATGATGACCCACAGTTTTGTGTAAGGCATATTAGTGAGATAAAATGTTTGAATCAAGACAAAGTGCTTTTATTGGTGTGACATATTGTTTGTTGCTATCTTAGGTATGGATAGTCAGTGATATAACAATTGTCAAATAATTTATATGATGTAATAAAGCAATATATAAGCTGTAAAATAATTTAAATGATGTAATTAAGCAATATGCAAGATGTGAAATCATCTAAATAGCTGTGTCAAACATTACAAAACTATAACTTATCCTGATCTATCTGTGTCCATACATTACAAAACCATAACTTACCCTATTCTATCCCAACGAGCTCCATCTAAAAATAATCCATAAATGTAGGCGCCATCTGTTGGGGCTCTTTCCATTCGGTCTTCAGATAGAATCTGCAATTTATTTTTTAACATAAAAAAAAAATGATACTTATTTTCTCAAGGAGATGTCTCTAAATTCTAAACATTTGAGTTACATTAGTAGCATCAGTAACATTGTCATGTAAAAGCGAATCACTAACATCCTCTTAAAGAAGGCGATTCAGTAACATCCTCTTATTGAAGGCAAATCAGTAACATCCTCTTATTGAAGGCAAATCAGTAACATCCTCTTATTGAAGGGGAATCAGTAAAATCCTCTTATTGAAGGCGAATCAGTAACATCATCTTATTGCAGGCAGAGAAGTCATATCATTTTGAATCAGTAACATCATCTTGTTGAAGGCAAATCAGTAACATCCTTTTATTGAAGGCAAATCAGTAAAATCATCTTGTTGAAAGCGAATCAGTAACATCCTCTTATTGAAAACGAATAAGTAACATCATCTTGTTGAAGGCGAATCAGTAACATCCTCTTATTGAAGGCGAATCAGTAACATCATCTTATTGCAGGCAAAGACGTCATATCATTTTGAAGTGGCTAATTTTCTGTGTAGTCTTAAATTTTATATAATCAAATGGCCATTTTTGCAAAATTTGCTTATCTTATCGTTTTTTACTACACACAAATATAAATGAAATAGCAAAACGAGGTAATCAGCTTTCGTTTTTCTTCCAAAAAAATCCATACAAATATTAATGAACATTGAGAGGCATGAAATATGACAATGTAGACAGGACAATGTAGACAGGACAATGTAGAAAGGACAATGTAGACAGGACAATTTATATGTGTGGAATCTAGATATACTAAATTTATTGGTATAGCTGCCATACAGAGATACTACATATACTTGTTTATTGCCATATAGAGATACTAAATTTATTTGCATAACTGCCATATAGAGTTACTACATTTATATTTGTAACTGCCATATAGAGATACTAGACTTTAGAACATCAAGGTGAAGTATCTCCAAAACTCTACATGCATCAATACCCTTCTTGCAACTGTCGTTTGTGAACAATAATTTATTATTATTATAAAAAGCTTCATTTAATACTTCTTTTGTTCACAAGCTTGCAAATATTTCATTTAATTTATATCATAGGGTATCAATATGTTAGAAATGTTCAGAACAAAACCACTGGATATATTTGTTCAGTTTTAACTTACTCAAGTGTTTCCCAACCTGGGAACATAGAAACCCCCTGGGGGTGTCAGGTTTCAATTCAGGTGGTGCAAGGAACACTGATTTAATAACAAAGGAGTCATTGACTTTTAATCTATAACTTATAAATATTTGTATATATCTTTAATAATTTCTGCATTAAAATGTTTGGCTACGGGGACTCTAAAGATAAAGTCACGATGTAATTTAATGAACAAATTCAAATGTCTTTTTTTAAAATTCACTGGCGCTCACCTCAAAGCCAAATGCCACTTTAACTAAATGAATAGTATGTTTATGACATCCTATAGAATCTCAGCTCAAAGTCAAATGCCAGTTTATCTAAATGAATAGTATGTTTATGACATCCTATAGAATCTCACCTCAAAGTCAAATGCCAGTTTATCTAAATGAATAGTATGTTTATGACATCCTATAGAATCTCAGCTCAAAGTCAAATGCCAGTTTATCTAAATGAATAGTATGTTTATGACATCCTATAGAATCTCAGCTCAAAGTCAAATGCCAGTTTATCTAAATGAATAGTATGTTTATGACATCCTATAGAATCTCAGCTCAAAGTCAAATGCCAGTTTATCTAAATGAATAGTATGTTTATGACATCCTATAGAATCTCAGCTCAAAGTCAAATGCCAGTTTATCTAAATGAATAGTATGTTTATGACATCCTATAGAATCTCAGCTCAAAGTCAAATGCCAGTCCTCAAAGTCAAATGCCAGTTTATCTAAATGAATAGTATGTTTATGACATCCTATAGAATCTCAGCTCAAAGTCAAATGCCAGTATATCTAAATGAATAGCATGTTTATGACATCCTATAGAATCTCAGCTCAAAGTCAAATGCCAGTTTATCTAAATGAATAGTATGTTTATGACATCCTATAGAATCTCAGCTCAAAGTCAAATGCCAGTTTATCTAAATGAATAGTATGTTTATGACATCCTATAGAATCTCAGCTCAAAGTCAAATGCCAGTTTATCTAAATGAATAGTATGTTTATGACATCCTATAGAATCTCAGCTCAAAGTCAAATGCCAGTTTATCTAAATGAATAGACCCCTTAAGTTTAAGACATCCTACAGAATCTCAGCTCAAAGTCAAATGCCAGTTTATCTAAATGAATAGTATGTTTATGACAACCTATAGAATCTCACCTCAAAGTCAAATGCCAGTTTATCTATAGGAATTGTATATTTTCTGGCAAAGTTTTGCATGACCCCTGTCAAGAAGGCTTGTGTGAAGAAAAATCCAGAGACCCAGAAATCTTCAGGTTTGCCTTCTACATACCATTTCTATAAAAAAAAAAGCATACACAAATTCAATATAAGACATGCTTGAAAATATCAATAATCAAATTAGAATACATATACATTTTAAATTGAAATACAACATGTGAACTAGCTACAATAAAACCTACATTTAGAAAGAATACATGTAAAAGCTACAATAATACCTACATTTATAAAAACTGCATATAGTATCTACAATAATACCTACATTGAGAGAGAAAACTTAGACTAGCTACAATGATACCTACATTGAGAGAGAAAACTTAGACTAGCTACAATGATACCTACATTTAGAAACTTGAGTCTCTCCAGGAAGTCATTGATGTAACTGGCCAATGGTTTCAGAGACGGGTAAGAACATTTGGACCACATTGCTGGCTGTTTGCCAACCATTAGACTCCCAGCCAGGCTCTCAAGGTCAGAAGACATGACAACAAGGCCTTTCACAGCTTTTTGGACATTGACTAGACTTGACCTCACAATAGACAGAAGTCTGGTCACACAGAAACATTTGATTTAGTTGATCATCATCAGATGTTTAACCAACGCAAGTAGCCCCCCAAACAATGAGACAGACAAACATCAAGATAACTTGATCTCAAGAAGGAGCAATGAAACAAAAACTAGAAATTGTGTGAACAACAATTTCTCAATAAATTAGTCCAAGTGTAAATTAATGATGGGCAAACATGGGGCCCCAGTGTGAATTAAATGTTTGGCATGCATACATGGGGCCAAAGTGTAATTTAAATGTTTGGCATAATTACATGGGGCCAACTTGTGATTTAAAGGATTGGCATACATACATTGCGCCAAAGTCTGAATTAAATGTTGGGAATATATGGGGCCAAAGTGTGAATTGAATGTTGAGCATACATAGGGCCCAAGTGTGAATTAAATGTTGGGGATGAAAAAATACATGAAATTAAAACACGCCAACAAGTGAATAGGAGCCCCCACAAAAAACAAAGGTGGGAGAATTTTGGTTGAATGGAGGAGGTGGCCTCTCATTTCATAGAAATATTTGTTTTGAAAAACATCCTTATTTTGTCTAAAGTCTGCAGGTGCAAGTACTCCTAGTACTAAGCCAGCACCCAACCAAGTGCAACTAATCCTTGACAAAGCCAGCACCCAACCAAGTGCAACTAATCCTTGACTAAGCCAGCACACAACCTGCCAGTGCAAGTAATGCTAGTACTAAGCCAGCATGCAACCTGTCGATGAAAGTAATCAGTAGTCTTATGTTCTGTGTGATCATTCAAAGTTGACCAAAATAAAATCACCGGTTGTATCTCTCCATCTCCTGCACCAGCACTGTGTTCATACTTTCCTCATACACTACAGGGAACTTCTGAATGGCAGCTTCAATGTTAAAGTCTTTGGGGAGCTGGGACAGAAACGTAAGAATAATACTATAATAAACAGGGAGATATGTACAAATGTTAGGATGCAATCATTGGGGGATGTTACAGAAAAGTAAGGAAAATATTGCAGAGAACAGGAAGATTAAACAGAAATGTAAAGTACAAATAAAGGGAGATGTGACAGAAATACAATTAATTATAAGAATGTTTCAGAAATGTACAAATAAATTTTTATGTACATGTGAGAGAAATATAAGAATAAAATTATATGGCATTGAGACAGAAATTTAAGGATAACATTCTATGGAGATGTTACAAAAATATTAGGACACAATTATAGAGAATGTGAAATAAATTAATGTGTCAATAATATGTAGAAGGGTTAAGATGAAATCATAAGGCAATATAAGAGAAATTTAAGGATACAGTAATAGGGATGAGGGAGATGTGACAAAATATTAGGATATAATTATTGGGGGATGTGATGGAAATGTTAGGATACAATGGTAGGGAAATGTGACACAACTTTTAGGATATATTTTAATGGTGATGTGTTGAAATTTTAGGATTAAATGGAAATGTTAGGATACAAATGTTCTTACTATTATAGATAACAGTTATAACTCTGAATAAATGATTAGTGAGGTGCAGTTGTCATAGATAAGTCGCTGTTTGTATAAATGAGATGGTTGTACGGATTGGCTGTTAGTTGAGATTGTTGTATGGATTGGCTGTTAGTTTAGATGGGTAATTGGTCACCTTGCCCAAAATATCCCCAGCTACGGCAGCAAGTGCCGCCTCAGATCCCATGGACGCCCCTCCTCCCCGCCCTTCTGTCAAAAGGACAGAATTGAACAGCTGTTTGGTCTCTTGCAGCTCTCTGGATATATCAACATTCTCATGCAGGCCAAACACTTCCGGGTATTGAGTGACAGGAAGTTGCTGAAAGAGTCATTTGATACTTTATCTACAGTGTCTCTCAATCACTTAAGCAACGAAAACATTTTAGAACCCCGTTTTTTTTTCAATTAAAGAGCTTTAAAAAATGAGGCCCTCATGTTTTACTTGTAAGATAAAGAGATTCAACATTTTAGGATAAAGACATTCAACAATGTAGGATAAAACTTACAATAATTTAAATACATTTGTGTTTAAATTCAACATTCAAAACTAGTGTCCAGTCCAACTTTCTGGTGAAAAAGAGGGGGGTGGGGCACGATTTGAAACACATTTTTAAAAAAAACATAAATCTACTTTCATCCCTCAATATCAGGGGCACGCAAACTGTTGTATCTGGGAGCCGAGATTCAAGAGGTAACCAAGGAATAAAAGAAAGATTTAAAAGGTAACAGAGGCATGGGAGCCAAAATCAAGAGGTAACAGAGGCATGGGAGCCAAATTCAAGAGTAACAGAGGCATGGGAGACATAATCAAGAGGTAACAGAGACAAGGGAGACATAACCAAGAGGTAACAGAGACAAGGGAGACATAATCAAGAGGTAACAGAGACAAGGGAGACATAATCAAGAGGTAACAGAGACAAGGGAGACATAATCAAGAGGTAACAGAGACAAGGGAGACATAATCAAGAGGTAACAGAGACAAGGGAGACATAATCAAGACACATGGGAGGGAGAGTAAGAGGGGTAGAAAAGAAAAGTTTAAACCCAAGAAAATTAGGATTTATCCAGAAAATGGAACAACCCCATTTAGTGGTGTCATCTAAAACAACTCCATTTAGTGGTGTCATCTAAAACAACTCCATTTAGTGGTGTCATCTAAAACAACATATTTAGTGATGACATCTAAAATAACTCCATTTAGTGGTGTCATCTAAAACAACTCCATTTAGTGGTGTCATCTAAAACAACCCCATTTCGTGGTGTCATCTAAAACAACCCCATTTAGTGATGTCATCTAAAACAACCCCATTTAGTGGTGTCATCTAAAACAACCCCATTTAGTGGTGTCATCTAAAACAAACCCATTTAGTGATGACATCTAAAACAACCCCATTTAGTGGTGTCATCTAAAACAACTCCATTTAGTGGTGACATCTAAAACAACCCCATTTAGTGGTGACATCTAAAACAACTCCATTTAGTGGTGTCATCTAAAACAACTCCATTTAGTGGTGACATCTAAAACAACTCCATTTAGTAGTGACATCTAAAACAACCCCATTTAGTGGTGACATCTGCTAACAAAATTATGAATTGCACATTAGTTTTATTTTATTTTAAATTTTCTGATTATTTCAATAAGTTGATATTTTAAAAGGAGCCCTATAATCTTCATAATCTCTCTGTATTTAAGTTTATTAAATTTGAAACTATAAAAACTCTGACCTTGATGAACTTGACACAGTTCTCGTGGTCTGTTCTTAGAGGAAGGTGATAGTGACCACTTGAACTAAATTTGTAGCCTGGATCATTTATTATAGATTCACAAAAGAAGTCGGCCAGAATGGTCAACAGACATCGTCTGTCCCAGTCGTCGGTCACTCTGCCACCATAGTTGCACTCTCCCGTCATGTAAGTGATGGCATCGTATGGAATCTCATCATATTCATTGATGAACATCTGGTGGGTGGGATAAAAGAGTAAAACATGAACATCTGGTGGGTGGGATAAACTGGTCAAATATGAACATGTGGTTGTGGGATACAGTGGTCAAATATGAACATATGATGGGTGGGATATGCTGGTCAAACATGAACATCTGGTGGGTGGGACATACTGGACAAAAATGAACATCTGGTAGGTGGAATCCATTGGTCAAATATGAATAACTGGCGGCAAATAATTAGTTTTAGATCTAATGAATTTTTGGAGAATTTAATGGGAAGTCACATAAGTTTATAGAATTATTCAATGGGGAGAGTAAAGGACTTTGTGACATAAGATTTTAGAATTATTTAATGAGGAGAGTAACACACTTTGTGATCTAAGATTATAGAATAATTCAATATGAATAGTAAAAGACTAGAGTAAAAGTCTTTTTCACATAAGATTATAGAATAATTCAATGGGGAGGGTACAAGACTTTGGGAATTAACATTATAGAATAATTCAATGGGGAAGGTAAAAGATTTTGTCACATAAGATTATATAATAATTCAATGGGGAAGGTGAATGACTTTGTCACATATAATTGTAGAATAATTTAATGGGGAGAGTAAAAGACTGTCACATAAGATTATAGAATAATTCAACGGGGAAAGTAAAAGACTTTGTCACATAAGATTATAGAATAATTCAATGGGGAAGGTAAAAGACTGTGTTATATAAGAATATAGAATAATTCAATGGGGAAGGTGAATGACTTTGTCACATAAGATTATAGAATAATTCAATGGGGAAGGTAAAAGACTGTGTTATATAAGAATATGGAATAATTCAATGGGGAAGGTGAATGACTTTGTCACATAAGAATATAGAATGGGGAAGGTAAAAAGACTGTGCTACATTAGATGTTAGTATATTTCATTCGGGAGGGTAAAAGACTTTGTCACATAAGATGTTAGAATATTTCAATGTTGATGATAAAAAAGTGTGTCAAATTAGATGTTAGAATATTTCAATGTTGAGGGTAAAAGACTGTGTCAAATTAGATGTTAGAATATTTCAATGTTGAGAGTAAAAGACTGTGTCAAATTAGATGTTAGAATATTTGGTCACTGAGACCAATTTTATGCAATCAAAATCTTTTTTACTGTTTTTTATGTCAGTGAGTGAAAATCTGAATTTTTAGGAATTGGCAACTTACCTGAAGTTGTCTAATTGAAATCCTAAGATCAGATTCATTGAATCCATAAGCAATATTCCAGCCATTGGGACCAAACTGTCTCCTTTCTTGTACCAAGGCATGGAAAAAACAGATTCCAAACAGTAACTTCGTAAAATACTGAAACATAGAAGATTTAAAAAAAAAAATTATTTGAACTTTATTCCTTTATATTAAAACAGATTTTTAACATAATTATTTGGCTTTGCTAGAAAAATATGTCTTTATAAACAAATATGTTATATTATCCTTGTTGTAACATCATGATATTTGGTGTTTGTTTATGATGAGTATTACTCTTTTTAATAATAAAAAAATACATTGGCATACTTATTTTTGCTCTTATGTCAATTTGTCAGAGCTAGATATTTGGCATGTTTCCTTGGCTACAAGTTTGATTATGTTGGGAGTTATGTTCGGTGTCATTGAGAGTCTCATGATGGACTGCAAGTGTTCATCAGTGAGACCATGTTTTATTAATCTTCATCTCAGAAAACAGCGGCTCACACAGATATGTGCTACTAAACCTGCTCAAGACGCATGTTGACGAAGCTGGGACATCGCTTCAGGAATGAATCCAGTGAACTGTTCAAGCTCCACAGTATCGTCTGATACTATCTTCTTTTGTGAGGTCTTCACAAATGTTACGACCTTTCCTATGAAATGAATGCCCGTGCTTCGAAATGTTACATCTCTTTTCTTAAGGTTCTTCCGTGTGTCGAATCTTATCTTTGTTATACATTACTGGCACCGTTGTCTAACATCTTTACCACACAGCCATGCTTGGTCCACACTTCACTGTCACACAGCCATGCTTGGACCACACTTAGATCAACAACCAACATTTAATCAGAGAGGATATAACAATTCTTTATTATTATCATGGGAACTGTCAGTTCACTAAACGTTCTCTATCCTGACAACACTAACTCTTGCACTATCATGTTAACTAACCGCTGACTCTCTCCCTAAGACATCAACTAACACATTGCCTTTAATAATCCTTACACAACCAGAGAACTCCCGCATACCGTAAGACTCAACGGCCCAAACCAACTTAACGAACTACAACTCATTAAAAAACTTTCACCATCAACTTTTCATACCAAAGATTCACGCTACTAAATCTAGTTCACAACATCGTACTTTGCCTTTAGTGTCCCATTACACTGCAGCTCTATTAGCTCCATCTGCAAATTTACATTTGCAGTATCCACGTCTATGACAAATGAGTTACGAAACAGCTCGAAATTACTTTTCTGTGTTTCAAAGTCACTTCGAATTCGGCGTGAAGTAAGCTAAGTCTTCAGCAAAGTGTGCATTGGGAAACACCACAGTGTTAACGTGGTTCAACATTGCTTGACAACAAGAAAAGTGAGACAAGTTGCATTGATGCATTTGCGTCTCCCATAAGCGTAGCTTCACTTGAAATGCCCTCACTGCATCATGCATATCAATGATCAAGTCCCTAGAGTTGCAGGTTTAAGTCTTTGAGATGAGTGGTTATGTTAAACAGAAACGCCAACTCACATTTCCACATTTTATCCTGAAAAACTGTGGAATCTTTTCCTTTGCCGTCTATGAATTGACTCAATTGATTTCCTCAATCAGCTGGAAAAATCTACTAAGAACTTTTCCCCGACTTAGCCACCACACGTCTGTATGATAACGCAAGTCATCGAACTTTGAGTTTCTTTCTGCAAAAAGAATCAAATTGGCGGTGATTTAAACCTTTCAGTCTGATAATGTTGACGGTTTGTGTTACACCTTCCATGTTGAGGACTTTAGCGCTCCTTGGTGTATAATGCAGTGATTTGCTATCAATTTACAGTACAGTTTCCTGCATCTTTAACCGCATCCTACCAACTAGTCCACTTTTTAAGCAGCACATTGTAGGTGCTCCATCTATTGTAAATCCAAAAAATTTGTTCCCAAGGCAGGTTCATGTTGGTTAAAATTTGATTTGACATACCGGTACGGTGTCAGAAATGTCTTTTCCTGTCATGGTCCTTTGCATGGATATCATGTCCAATATTTCTTCTATAACATTCAAACTGGAGTCCACTCCTAGGATGAAGATGGCGAGCTGTGTAGTGTCTGTCGTTGTGTCATTACTTTTATTGACAGCAAGTGAAAATTCAACAAAGCCTTTACCTTTTTCAATCAGCAGTGTTTTCACCTCAGTGGCCATCTCACAAACCCGATCAGCAACCATATTTCTGCTGATTTTGTGCCTGATTTTGCGATCTTCTCTGCCACAATAATACTTGTTTCAACAGCATTTTCATTTTGAGATTTTGCCTGAGACAAAAAATTTGCTGTGAAGTCAGATTCCTCTTCATTTCTTCTACCTTCTGCTCTGCATTCAGGCTTTATAACTTGTCTTGATGTTAAGTCTTGTAGTGCCGTCTCAGATATATTCCTTGATCACAGCAATATTATCTCCACAAATTAGACATACAGGTTTACCGCCAATATCAGTAAACATATACTCAGCCTCCCGGCGGCTTTTTGAAAGGCTCTGTTTTCAGAATCAACTTATCTCATTTTAATGCTAGCTTTGATTTAAAAAAAACAACAAAAAAAACGGTTGTGCATCTAACAACAGAAGCTTGATTGATATCACGTTACCTATAGTGGGAAAAGGTTATGTAATATTCTGTCACTACATTTCTTTAATTTCTTATGCGCCAATCTTAAACGAGCAACAGAACGTTGCTGTAACGAGGAACATCCACTCACTACACAACTTGTATTTTCCATTATTCTGATCGAAGCGAGAGCGCTCTTAGGTAGCCTATCGTTTGGCAAGGCTGCTAATTAGGGAATTTGATTGCACTTTATATCGCAGGGCCATTAAAACTATTTTTACCTAAAAATCTCTCTGAAGCATGATATAACTGTAAGCCGGACAAGACCTCTCTGGCCTGATGTGGCCCGCGGGCCTTGAGTTTTCCCACATATGTTTTAGTAAATCTGTACTAATATCAATAAGAACAAGACCGGCCACACTATATAGACCACGTTACACATGTCACTATCAATAAATGGTGGAACAAAATATTTCTCATATTATCCTTGTCTTTATAAATTAATGCAGTTATTACAAAATCCATGAGTCTTAGACTCTTTGAGTGTACCCCTTTGTTCTACTGTTGCTATGGCAACTGTGAGTGTACATATCTGTGCTACTGTTGCTGTGCCAACTGTGAGTGTACACATCTGTGCTACTGTTGCTGTGCCAACTGTGAGTGTACATATATGTGCTAGTGTTGCTATGCCAACTGTGAGTGTATACATCTGTTCTACTGTTGCTATGCCAACTGTGACTTTACACATCTGTGCTACTGTTGCTGTGCCAACTGTGAGTGTACACATCTGTGCTACTGTTGCTGTGCCAACTGTGAGTGTACACATATGTGCTATTGTTGCTATGCCAACTGTGAGTGTACACATCTGTGCAACTGTTGCTATGCCAACTGTTAGTGTACATGTCTGTGCTGCTGTTGTTAAGCCTAAAATACACATTGTGCACATTTAGTGTACAGTATCCATCATGTGTACATGGCTGACTGACTTTTTAATAGACACAAGATGAAATCACAAGGCCTGGAAGTTTGCTTTAGAAGGATAAGCTGGCACCTAGACAGCAAATCGATGCCACCATAAGTGGGGGAGGGGGGGGGGGGGGGGGTGGGGGTGTTTTTTCTACACTTTTGGTTATCTACATGTACAATGTATTGTCTGATAATTACATTTTTACCGGTATGTAAATATTATCTGAGCTTAAAGGCTTTTCCTTTAATAAATGCATGTCAGCTTCTACAATTGGTATTCCTGCAAAGTCTCTTGTCAACTAATAGTGTTTAATGAAAGCTTCAATTTCAGTGATGTGTTTGAATGTTTAAAAATCTCACAGTATCTTTCTCTGGTTTTTGATGATTGGTACAACCAGAATAAAAGGCGGGGTCACTGATGGGGTCATTTAGGTAACTCTGGAGAAGGTTCTGGCGTAATCCAGTGGGGGGTTCATTGGTCATTTTGACACCATTCTGTAAAACAGACACTGGGAACTGGAAATAACAAGGGGTCGTGTCAATCATATTATCAAAATGTTAGTCATGGAATTCATAATGTCAGTCACTCTGCTCATAAAGTCAATCTTAGTGTTCAAAATTAATATCAAGCCCACTAATTGTAATTGCAATCATAGTATTCGTAATATCAATCCTATACTCATAATTTCATTCAGGGTGTCATAATATCAATCCTATATTCATATTATCAATCTCACAACTCATAATTTCAATCATGGCATTAATAATATCAATTCCACTATTCATAGTATCGATCCCACTACTCATGTCAATCATGGTATTCAAAAGGCCAATCTTTGTATGGATAATATTACTCACAATACTTTTCAATCACTGTATTCATAATGGAAATCATTTAAAAAACCTGTCAATCATGATATTCATGTCAATCATGGTATTCAAATTGTCAATCTCTGCATAGATAATGTCACTAACTGTGCTTGAAATGACAATCACTGTACTCAAAATGACAATAACTGTAATCAAAATGTCAATCTCTGTATAGATAATGTTACTAACTTTACTTGAAATGACAATCATTGTACTCTTACTGTCAATTACGGTATTCATGTCAAACATAGTATTAATAATGTCAATCATGTAACTCATAATGTTATTTACTGTGGTAATATGACTGTCAGTATTGGTATTGTCACTGTCCGTATTGGCAATTTGAATGTCAGTATTAGCAATGGAAGTGTCAGATTTCTTGTCATTCTACCTTAGGTGATGGATAGCTTGTCAACCAAAGTCTAAATTCTGAAGCCACATTATCAGGTGCAAATTCCTCGCAGATTTTCTCTAGCGCATTCATCCACGAGACAGCAAGATGGCAGTTCTGTAGTAGCACCCAGGTCCCATCCTCTGATGCAGTTTTGATCATTTTAGCAGCTATTGGACCCTGTCAGTGAGCAAATTATCAACAATTCTTATAGGACAAAAAGGTCACAGTTTTGATCATTTTAGCAGCTATTGGACCCTGTCAGTGAGCAAATTATCAACAATTCTTATAGGACAAAAAGGTCACAGTTTTGATCATTTTAGCAGCTATTGGTCCCCTGTCATTGAGCAAATTATCAACAATTCTTATAGGACAAAAAGGTCACAGTTTTGATCATTTTAGCAGCTATTGGACCCTGTCATTGAGCAAATTATCAACAATTCTTATAGGACAAAAAGGTCACAGTTTTGATCATTTTAGCAGCTATTGGACCCTGTCAGTGAGCAAATTATCAACAATTCTTATAGGACAAAAAGGTCACAGTTTTGATCATTTTAGCAGCTATTGGACCCTGTCAGTGAGCAAATTATCAACAATTCTTATAGGACAAAAAGGTCACAGTTTTGATCATTTTAGCAGCTATTGGACCCTGTCAGTGAGCAAATTATCAACAATTCTTATAGGACAAAAAGGTCACAGTTTTGATCATTTTAGCAGCTATTGGACCCTGTCAGTGAGCAAATTATCAACAATTCATATAGGACAAAGAGGTCACAGTTTGTATCATTTAAGCAGCTATTGGACCCTGTCAGTGAGCAAATTATCAACAATTCATATAGGACAAAGAGGTCACAGTTATGATCATTTTAGCAGCTATTGGACCCTGTCAATGAGAAATTATCAACAATTCATATAGGACAAAGAGGTCACAGTTTTGATCATTTTAGCATGAAAAGGTAAGCTTTGAACATTTCTAGACAGTATATAGTGGATGCTACACACATTTCTATACAGTACTTAGTGGATGCTACACACATTTCTATATAGTATTTAGTGGATGCTACACACATTTCTATACAGTATTTAGTGGATGCTACATACATTTCTATATAGTATTTAGTGGATGCTACACACATTTCTATACAGTATTTAGTGGATGCTACATACATTTCTATACAGTATTAGTGGAAGCTATAAACATTTCTATACAGTATTTAGCTGAAGCTATAACTTTTCTAAACAGTATTTAGTGGAAACTATAAACATTTCTATACAGTATATAGTCTGTGTTCATTTTAATATAAGGTGTTATGACATGCGGCCCACCATCGGTTTACTCTCTATCACCCCGGCCCACCATCGGTTTACTTTCTATCACCTCCAGCCCACCATCAGTTTACTCTCTATCACCCCCAGCCCACCATTGGTTTACTCTCTATCACCTCCAGCCCACCATCAGTTTACTCTCTATTAACCCGGCCCACCATCGGTTTACTGTCTATCAGCCCGAGCCCACCATCGGTTTACTCTCTATCACCCCGGCCCACCATCAGTTTACTGTCTATCACCCCTAGCCCACCATTGGTTTACTCTCTATCACCTCCAGCCCACCATTAGTTTACTCTCTATTAACCCGGCCCACCATCGGTTTACTCTCTATCACCCCGGCCCACCATCGGTTTACTGTCTATCACCCCAAGCCCACCATTGGTTTACTCTCTATCACCTCCAGCCCACCATCAGTTTACTCTCTATCACCTCCAACCTACCATTGGTTTACTCTCTATCACCCCTGGCTTACTCTCTATCACCCCTGGCTTACTCTCTATCACCCCTGGCTTACTCTCTATCACCCCTGGCTTACTCTCTATCACCCCTGGCTTACTCTCTATCACCCCTGGCTTACTCTCTATCACCCCCGGCCCACCATTGGTTTACTCTCTATCACCCCGACCCACCATCGGTTTACTCTCTATCACACCAGCCCACCATTGGTTTACTCTCTATCACCTCCAGCCCACCAATGGTTTACTCTCTATCAACCCCGGCTTACTCTCTATCACCCCCGGCCCACCATTGGTTTACTCTCTATCCCCCCAGCCTATCATCGTTTTACTCTTTATCATCCCCAGCCCACCATCGGTTTACTCTCTAACACCCCTAGACCATTATCAGTTTACTCTCTATCACCACCAGCCAACCGATTTACTCTCAATCACTTCCAGTCCACCATTGGTTTACTCACTATCAGCCCTGGCCCACAATTGGTTTACTCTCTATCAGCCCTGGCCCACCATCGATTTACTCTCTATCACCTCCAGCCTACTATCGGTTTACTCTCTATAACCTCCAGCCCACCACTGGTTTAATCTCTATCACCTCCAGCCCACCATTGGTTTACTCTCTATCACCCCTGCCCCACTATTGGTTTAATCTCTATCACCCTTGGCCCACTATTGGTTTACTCCCTATCACCTCCAGCCCACCCTTGGTTTACTCTCTATCACCCCTAGCCCACCATCGGTTTACTCTCTATCACCCCCGCCTTACTCTCTATCACCCCCGGCCCACCATTGGTTTACTCTCTATCCCCCCCCAGCCTATCATCGTTTTACTCTTTATCATCCCCAGCCCACCATCGGTTTACTATTTATCACCCCAAGACCATTATCAGTTTACTCTCTATCATCCCCCCCCCCATCATCTATTTCCTCTCTATTGCCCCAGCCCATAATCAGTTTACTCTCTATCACCACCAGCCAACCGATTTACTCTCAATCACTTCCAGTCCACCATTGGTTTACTCACTATCAGCCCTGGCCCACAATTGGTTTACTCTCTATCAGCCCTGGCCCACCATCGATTTACTCTCTATCACCTCCAGCCTACTATCGGTTTACTCTCTATAACCTCCAGCCCACCACTGGTTTAATCTCTATCACCTCCAGCCCACCATTGGTTTACTCTCTATCACCCCTGGCCCACTATTGGTTTAATCTCTATCACCCCTGGCCCACCATCGGTTTACTCTCTATCACCTCCTGCCAACCATCGGTTTACTCTCTATCACCCCTGGCCCACTGTTGGTTTAATCTCTATCACCCTTGGCCCACTATTGGTTTAATCTCTATCACCTCCACCTCACCATTGGTTTACTCTCTATCACCTCCAGCCCACTATTGGTTTAATCTCTATCACCCCTGGCCCACTATTGGTTTACTCTCTATCACCTCCAGCCCACCATTGGTTTACTCTCTATCACCCCTGGCCCACTATTGGTTTAATCTCTATCACCCCTGGCCCACCATCGGTTTACTCTCTATCACCTCCTGCCAACCATCGGTTTACTCTCTATCACCCCTGGCCCACTATTGGTTTAATCTCTATCACCCCTGGCCCACTATTGGTTTAATCTCTATCACCTCCAGCTCACCATGGGTGTACTCTCTATCACCCCTGGCCCACTATTGGTTTAATCTCTATCACCTCCAGCCCACTATTGGTTTAATCCCTATCACCCCTGGCGCACTATTGGTTTACTCTCTTTCATCCCCGTACAAAAAGATTCACAGAAAAAAAATTATGTTCCAGATAAGAGGTAAATACCTGTCCTTGACCTAGCGAAATAGAATTGAATTTTTTTCCTCCAAATCCCTTATCATCCGCATATTTGAGCAGCGCCATGGTAGGGTCAGCCCCTGGAGACAAGATGAAGATGAGGGGAGAGCAGGCGTTGGAATCACTGAAACTTTTGGCTAGGTCGAATGGCGGTGGCTGTACAAATATTTTACCAAGTTTGTCGACGACAAAGTCGACGATGGCATGCGAGATCTGAAGATAATAAGTCAAAATTAACACAGGTTGGAGGAAGAAATACATTTTTTTTAAAATTCTTTATTGAAGGGGTCAATCTAGGAACGACATGTATTTAGGCTGGTCAAATTGTCTCCATAAAAAAAAGTAGGTGATAACATAACGTGCATCATAACTATGATGGTAACATTGTCTGCATCATAAATAGTGTGCTACCATATAGGCCTCATCAACTAGGGTGGTAATATTGTCTGCCTCATAAATTGTGTGCTAACATATAGGCCTATATAAGAATGAGCTATGCTGACATAACGCTAAATAAGCGAAAGTATTTAGATACATTCAGATTCTTAAAAACAATGATAGTAATTTTCTATTATTTTAAGGAAATCGAATAAATTTGAATGCGCAAAAAATATTATATATCCGCTTTTATTTTAGTAAAAGTTTAAGAATTATTATTATAATTTACAAATACATTTAAAGTAACAACTATGAAACTTTTTTAAACATTTCATCCGAATGCAAAATTTTGGAAAAAAAATATATTAATTAAAAGAAATTATGATCTCAGGATTGCATTTTAATCACATTTATCGGAAAAACCCAAACATCTATTATTTTTAGTGCTTTGTTAATATTGTGAAATAAAAATAAAATTAATTTAATTTTAATAAATACGTAAATGTCATAGCATAAATTGTGTATATCAGCCTTAGCTCTTTGTTTCTTTGATTTAATAAACACGCGTAACAAAATTAATAATGTATTTTCACCTTCTTAAAAGTACAATTAATAAATATGATTGATTCGTTTTTTTAAATTGCTTAAACTTGCTAAAATTAAAAATAACTTTTGCTTTCTATTTTCAACATTTAATACGCTTTTACTTTTATTCATTCCAAAAATATACTTTTATGAAATTTATAACGTAGTAAAAACGTAACCTTTTAAATATACTTTTATAAGAAAATGCAGTTTACTTAAATCAGTGCAGCGAAACTACAAAGCTAAATAGCATTCACTAATGTATATATCACTCATTCAAATAAGAACGAAATATATGAAATGCAAAACTTTGTTTTTCGGAAGTAAGGGGGTTAAAATGGATGATTTTATTAACTTTTTAAAACCGGGGGGGGGGGGGGGGGGGGGGGTAGTAATATATACATTCATCTGCCCAAGGTAGCACAAGATACACCTCAGAATGAAATTGATTAATAATTAACCATCTTAGGTGCATGAATATCGGGATTAGGAAATAGGGTGTGTACATTTTTTACATGGATGACAATATCTTCAAATCCAATCATAATTCAGTTGGGAAAACTTGATGCTATATTATCTATAGTCTCATTTTAGCAATTAAGAAAATCAATGACGTTAGCAAAACGTAAGTACGTTTACACAATTATACCCATGAATATCAAAACCCATTCATTTTACACAAGCGAAAATTCAAATTTCAAAACAGAAATGGGTTAAGACTTTCTTATAGATAGATATTATGTAGATAATAGATAGATAGACAAATAGACAGATAGACTGCTAGACTGATTGACAGACAGATAGACCGATAGATGAATAGATAGTTAAATTGATGGACGGATGGATGATGGATGGATGGATGTTTGACAGAACGCTTCCTTGAATAGTTGCGCAAAAGATAGCTTTTATTCGGTAAACTATATTTATACATATTTAAAAAATAATGCATGCATGTATTTTCCATATGCGCTTCTAAACCATTCATATGATTGTGATAAAACTTTTGTGTGTTATTGTGCATACGCCCGAAAATTTTTCTGAATCATTACACACATTTTCAATATTTCGTTTTGGGCCCAAGGCACCAAATTCTTTGTTTTCTTTCATAAGCTAAATATAATTTCCGTATGCTTTCCTATACCATTCATCCGATTGCGATAAAATTTTGGTAAATTGTAGTGCGCAGGCCCGCAAAAGGTTTTTAAATAATATATCCATTTTGAAATATTCCTTGGGTGGGGGGGGGGGCTAAATTGTTTTTTTTTTTTTTAAAGGCGCTATACACATATAATTTCAAACAAAAGCTATTGCATGGGTGGATGGAATTGAATCAAATGCAAGTGACATTTAAATTTTGAAATATTCCTTGGGTGGGGGGGGGGGCTAAATTGTTTTTTTTTTCTTAAAGGCGCTATACAAATATAATTTCAAACAAAAGCTATTGCATGGGGGGATGGAATTGAATCAAATGCAAGTGACATTTCAATTTGAGTGACATGATAATTAGGTTAGTAAATTAGTACAACCATTTTACAATTTGGCGTTTGGGGCCAGGGGCCTTATTTTTTTTAAAAAATGTATGTGAGCTGTATAATTAATCATTTCCATCGGAGCTACTGCATGGGTTGATCAATCGCTACAAGTTTGTGGACTAAATTTTGAAATCCATGCTTTTCTGGTGGACAGCTGTATGTGGCCTGCTCATGCATCGAAAAACCTTCTCATTTATTTGTGTACGCACCCGCCGAGAAGAAAAAAATATTTTCTATTTAAAAATTAATTCAAAACGTAATTAAAACACAAACACTTTTTTCTTTGAGTGTCATTGCAACGCATGCCAGGTTCTCGCTAGTTTTATAAGAATAGAATTGGAATAGACAATAGCCCGAGGTATAGGTAAATAGCCTATTGGAATAGACAATAGCCTGAGGTATAGGTAAATAGCCTATTGAAATAGACAATAGCCTGAGGTATAGGTAAATAGCCTATTGGAATAGACAATAGCCCTATGTATAGGTAAATAGCCTATTGGAATAGACAATAGCCCGATTTATAGGTAAATAGCCTATTGGAATAGACAATAGCCCGATGTATGGCCAGTTTGTCAGTGATAGAAAACAAGATTTTACAGATTTTAATTAATATCATTTTCTACTAAAAACAGTCGAGAAGCCTGTTTCACAGACAATTAGAGCCATGTCGTCTGTCTGTGTAGTCACCTTGTCTGGTCGAATGCAGCGTTGTATCATCATCTTCTGGAACAGACCCAGCTTGGAGTGCCAAGGTTCTGGGTATTGTGTTTTATGGGGTTCCTTGGAGTTGTAATAGGCTTTCCAGACTTCAAGGTTAGATTGGAAGCTATCTCTGGAGATATTCAAACTTTAGTTTAATTAATAACGACGATATATATACAAATATTTTTACATGTAATACCATGCTTTTTAATATTATTATCTAAAATCAGCATTAAAAGTTCATGTTAGTTTGTCAGCGTGAGTGCTGCCAAGTTGTAAGGTCAACACAAGCATGGGCTTCCTTAACTTGACATGGACCACCTTAACTTGACATGGGCCACCTAAACTTGACATGGGCTTCCTTAACTTGACATGGGCCACATTAACTTGACATGGACCACATTAACTTGACATGGACCACATTAGCTTGACATGGACCACATTAACTTCACATGGGCTTCCTTAACTTGACATGGGCTTCCTTAACTTGAAATGGACCACCTTAACTTCACATGGGCTTCCTTAACTGGACATGGGCTTCCTTAACTTGAAATGGACCACCTTAACTTCACATGGGCTTCCTTAACTGGACATGGGCTTCCTTAACTTGACATGGGCTTCCTTAACTTGATATGGGCTTCCTTAACTTGACATGAACCACCTTAACTTGACATGGGCTTGCTTAACTTGACATGAACCACCTTAACTTGACATGGGCTTGCTTAACTTGACATGGGCCACATTAACTTGACATGGACCACATTAACTTGACATGGACCACCTTAATTTAAAAAAATGGCCTCCTTTACTTGACATGGACCACCTTAACTTGACATAGGCCACCTTAACTTGACATGGACCACCTTAACTTGACATAAGCTTCCTAAATTCACATGGGCTTTATTTACTTGACAAAGGCCTCCTTAACTTGACATGGGCTTCTATATTATGACATGTGCTTCTAAAACATGACATGGGCTTGGCATTTAATGATTGACTCATTCCTCATTATTGTTTGAGTCTAATCTATCAAATCCAAAACACTAAAAACAAACCCAAATCCAGCAAAGTCTTTCAATTTGCTGATAAGACAGATCTCATCCCAGCTGTTGTCACTGATCCAGCTGGGGTCTGGATTGGCCAGTTTGTTCTCTAAGGCGACTCCCCCAGTCAGGAAAAAAAGAAACTCTTCCTGGTTTAGTTCGTTTTTTGATCTGTTATGATATAGAGTCGTGTCAATAAGCACAGAGGTCAAGGGCAACCTTTGGATACAACACAGATATATTTATAGAATGTGCTTTTTATTTTTAGAATGTGTTCAAATAGTTTTCAGAAGATCATAACTCTAGTAAAATAGCGCAAATATACAAATTGAATTGTCTTAAAGGCATTTTTTATATGATGTACCCTACACCATTCTGTCTGTCATTAGTTTAGCATTGCACACCACCATGTTCTGACTGTCATTAGTTTCGAATTGTTTCCCACCACACACCCCATCATATCGGCCCCTTTAGTAACACACTCCACCACATTCTTTTTGTAATTAATTTAGTATTGCACCCCACCCAATTCTGTTTGTTCAATAATTTAGTATTGCACCCCACCCCATTCTGTTTGCTCATTAATTTAGCATTGCACCCCACCCCATTTTGTTTGTTCATTAATTTAGTATTGCACCCCACCCAATTCTGTTTGTTCATTCATTTAGTATTGCATCCCAATTCTGTTTGTTCATTAATTTAGTACCACACTTCAATAAGAAATTGAAATAAATATGCTTTTACTTTTTCACCTGTTAAATAAAAGCAAGGTAAGCAAACACAGGGAAAATGTTAATAGATAATTTTTTTTTACCTGAGAATATTGTTCCATATGATTATTTTTACCTGATATGATTGTTACCTGAGAATATTGTTCCATACGATTATCTTTACCTGATATGATTTTTACCTGAGAATATTGTTCCATACGATTATTTTTACCTGATAAGATTGTTACGTGAGAATATTGTTCCATACGATTATTTTTAACTAATATGATTGTTACCTGAGAATATTGGAGCACAAAATAAAAGAGAAGACCAGTTTATCCTTCTCAAACAAAGACCTGCAGACATTGCAGTAGAGGCTGTATGTAAAGTGGTCAGCCAGGAAGCGAATTCTCTTGTCCAGATGTTTGGATTTATTGCTGGTGTTAGGGATAGGCATAAATTAGTTTATGACAGGAGTCTCAAACTCAAATCATCCAGGGGCCGCAGGAGGCAGAGTCTGAATGAGACTGGGCCACATCAAGCATTTCGCAAAAAATGTAAGTTTTAAGTTCAATAAAGTACAACTGTCACAATTTGCTCAACTTTTAGTAATCTTACAAGTAAAAACATTAAAGGTTCTCAAATACTAGGCTTCACTTTCTTCGTCCTACTGCTTGTTGCCATAGCCCTGACAGTGCAAGTGACGAAGCTGACAAGTTCGGAATTTCCCTCGTAAGCATTAGCCGCAATTTTAATCGGGATTCTTTGATACTGTGTCCGATTCCTATGATTAACAAAAGTATATATAATATTTGAAGCGTGTTTTCTTAAAATCGCACTTTGGCCATGTTTGTCTCATAAAATATTACAAATTAAAAACGTTTAGTCCGATTTTAAAACTGTTTTTACCATTATTATCAACATCCAAATCTATACAAAAACATAAAAATCGGAATGAGACTAGTAGTGAGTTTCAACTGAGACCATCGCGGACAGTAACATTATAGATATGAGAATGGGGAAAACGTGCCGGTCGTATTATCACTAAATTTTGCTGTCATGTCGCGGGCCGCAAAATATCCTCTTGTTGGATGCAAATGGCCCGCTAGTTTATGTTGTGGTTGAAGAGGGAAATTACAAAATTTGTCAACATTCAACTATATTCTGGTCTAATTTTTAATCATATTCAACCACATTCTGCTCTATTCTATAATTACATTCAGTCATGTTCTAGTATACTCTATAAAACATCCTATTGTGTTATAATCTCATCTGTAATCACATTCAATCATGTTCTAGTCTCATCTGTAATCACATTCAATAGAATGTGATTGTCATTTTATTTGTGAGAACAAAAGATACGGACCAAAAGAAGAGTATAAATATGTAAAATAGCTTTTAACTTGTGATAAGTTACCTTCATAAAAAATCTCTTAACCTTGAACAAGTTACCTTTCTTGTATTGAAAGAATGAAGAGGTTGACAAACCAATTGAGAGAATACTGATACATGGGGTCAATGTTGGGCAGGTCTGTGATGGAGAAAAACAGCACAGACGAGTGGTTGGCGATGGTGCGATAGCCAGCTCTGGATGCTTCGATCTTTTTCTCTGTTTCCTCACCAATCTTGAATAAAATGGATTCAAAGAATTAAAGACAACCAATTGATTTGCTTCTTACTAGTTTAATACCATTAGTTGAATGTATAATCAGGTTTCCGTTTTAGTTCAAAATTCAAAGGTGATAAGATTTGTTGAATTATGGGAGTGACCAATGAATTCATTATTAAAGTTTTATTGTGTGAGTGACTAAAAAATTATTATGTAAATTGTATTGTGTGAGTAACCAATGGATTCATTATTAAAGTTGTATTGTGTGAGTGACCAATGTATTCATATTAAAGTTGTATTGTGTGAGTGACCAATGGATTCATTATTAAAGTTGTATTGTGTGAGTGACTAAAAGAATTATTATCTAAGTTGTATTGTGTGAGTGACCAATGGATTCATTATTAAAGTTGTATTGTGTGAGTGACCAATGGATTCATTATCAATGTTGTATTGTTTGAGTGAACAATGGATTCATCAATTTAGTATTGTGTGGGTGATAATGCAGTAAGAGTTGCTTACAAAATCAGATATGACAAATTTAAAGTTAGTGTCTAGGACAGTGATGCCATACATAGCAAAGTCTATCACAGTAAGAGTTGCATACAGAATCAGAGATGAAAAATTTAAAGTTATTGTCTAGGTCAGTGATGCCATACAAAGCAAAGACTAAAATTAGATTTAAAAAGCAATATGCACTGGACGTTTTCTTTATTAGTATATTATATAATTGGTTTAAAAGAAGATAGACACTGGAAAATTAATTGACTCACTATTTGTTTCTTAGAGATTTCATTGGACAAAACTTTTGATGAGTCAAGCACTTCAATGGCCGACTCATCCTCTAAAATATTCCCCTCTGATGATGAGAGGGTGTATAGAATTTTGTCCTCAATTTCCTTCAGTTGTTTGTTGTTTGCTGCACTTGTTACTATCAGTGTTTGTCTTTCTTCTTCCAGCTCTGGTCTGTCAACATGTACATGTTTTATTGAAATTGTTTATAGCTATCCATTTTTAAAAATTATTTTACCAGGCAAATGGCTAGAAAACTATTTAATTATTTCACTAGTACACGTTGCTTTAAAACAATCATATAATTACAAAGAACATTGTTTTAAAACAATCACATAATTTCACAAGTACATGTTTCTTTAAAACAATCATATAATTTCACAAGTATATGTTGCTTTAACACAATCATATAATTTCACAAGTACATGTTGCTTTACCACAATCATATAATTTCACATGTACATTTTGCTTTAAAACAATCATATAATTTCACAAGTACATGTTGCTTTAAACAATCATATAATTTCACAAGTACATGGTGCTTTAAAACAATCATATAATTTCACAAGTACATGTTTTAAAACAATCATATAATTACAAAGAACATTGTTTTAAAACAATCACATAATTTCACAAATACACGTTACTTTAAAGCAATCATATAATTTCACGAGTTCATGGTTATAAGACTATGAAATAGATTGATTAGACACACACAATTTGTGTCAAACAAAAAATATATGTTCAGCTTTAATGATGATTTTACAAAATACAAACTAAACATGTCAGCAAATGTGTCATCAGTCAAAAAACAAAAACATTTGAATAAGTTTAAATTATTTCAGTTTTTGTGTCCTTACTATGTTGTTTACTGAGTCAATCTGACATAATGTCTTCTCCTCATCAATGATCATTTCAGCTTTAATGTCCTTGCTATGTTGTTTACTGAGTCAATCTGACATACTGTCTTCTCCTCATCAATGATCATTTCAGCTTTAATGTCCTTACTATGTTGTTTACTGAGTCAATCTGACATAATGTCTTCTCCTCATCAATGATCATTTCAGCTTTTATGTCCTTCCTATGTTGTTTACTGAGTCAATCTGACATAATGTCTTCTCCTCATCAATGATCATTTCAGCTTTAATGTCCTTGTTATGTTGTTTACTGAGTCAATCTGACATACTGTCTTCTCCTCATCAATGATCATTTCAACTTTAATGTCCTTACTATGTTGTTTACTGAGTCAATCTGACATAATGTCTTCTCCTCATCAATGATCATTTCAGCTTTAATGTCCTTACTATGTTGTTTACTGAGTCAATCTGACATACTGTCTTCTCCTCATCAATCATCATTTCAGCTTTTGTGTCCTTGCTATGTTGTTTACTGAGTCAATCTGACATACTGTCTTCTCCTCATCAATGATCATTTCAGCTTTAATGTCCTTACTATGTTGTTTACTGAGTCAATCTGACATACTTTCTTCTCCTCATCAATGATCATTTCAGCTTTAATGTCCTTGCTATGTTGTTTACTGAGTCAATCTGACATACTGTCTTCTCCTCATCAATGATCATTTCAGCTTTAACGTCCTTACTATGTTGTTTACTGCGTCAATCTGACATACTGTCTTCTCCTCATCAATGATCATTTCAGCTTTTATGTCCTTACTATGTTGTTTACTGTTCACAGCAAGCATAGTTTCCTTCTTGGAAGATACAGAGTAGCCATCATCATCTTCATTCACCCATTGTAAATTCATCTGGTTACATTTGCTGGCAAAATGATTTCTATGCTTACACATTTTACATAATCTGCCCCATTCAGGACACATTTCTTTCTTGAAGACGTGCAACTGTCCACAAAATTTACATTTAGACCGTTACAAGTTATATGACAGAAATATAAAACACAACTACAACACAGAATTTAATACATAGCTACAAGACATAATTTAATACATAGCTACAAGACAGAATTTAATATGTAGCTACAAGACAAAATATAATTCATAATACAAACAAAAAGAATAATGGTAAACCAATTATAATGACACAGAACATCTAAACAGTGTTGAGCAAAGAGGGGTGTGGAAGGGGCAGGAGGCCCGGGTGACAAATGTTGTAGACAAACTGATGATTTTTTTTCAAGGAATGGTTCGGCAAAAATATGTATCCACCCATGTGGCACTTATATTAGCTATGGCGCCACACTGACACACAACTATTTTGGCGTTTGATGGCAAGTTAAAATATTGGCAATATATTCTAATCAACCAATGAAAAAAAAAACATGAATCATATTTTATATATACTTAATATTATCACAGAAAATAACCGATATCTGAGCACCTTAGTTGACATAACATTTTAATTGAGCCCCTTGTAATCCATTGGTTGACATAACATAATGTGTCATTTATATATTCTTTATGTTTACCTTTCTTTGGCCACAACGATCCCCAAAAGCTGGTCCTCGAGCCCCTCTGGTGTTATCATGAAGTTGAGTAGCGATACTTTGGTGGAGATTTCTGGCAGATAATGGGGGTTCCTCAACTTGGTGGTGATGTAAAAACGGAAATCTTTACTGTACTCTAGGACTTGGTCTCCCATCATGATCATATCAACACCACCTTAGAATAGATGACATGATTAAATAACATATAAACACCACCTTAGAATTGATGCCATGATTAAATAACATATAAACACCACCTTAGAATAGATGTCATGATTAAATAACATATAAGCACCACCTTAGAATTGATGCCATGATTAAATAACATATAAGCACCACCTTAGAATTGATGCCATGATTAAATAACATATAAGCACCACCTTAGAATAGATGCCATATTTAATTACATATAAACACCACCTTAGAATAGATGTCATGATTAAATAACATATAAACACCACCTTAGAATAGATGCCATGATTAAATAACATATAAGCACCACCTTAGAATAGATGTCATGATTAAATAACATATAAACACCACCTTAGAATAGATGCCATGATTAAATAACATATAAGCACCACCTGATAATAGATGCCATTATTAAATAACATATAAACACCACCTTAGAATAGATGCCATGATTAAATAACATATAAGCACCACCTTAGAATTGATGCCATGATTAAATAACATATAAGCACCACCTTAGAATTGATGCCATGATTAAATAACATATAAGCACCACCTGATAATAGATGCCATGATTAAATAACATATAAACACCACCTTAGAATAGATGCCATGATTAAATAACATATAAGCACCACCTTAGAATTGATGCCATGATTAAATAACATATAAGCACCACCTGATAATAGATGCCATGATTAAATAACATATAAACACCACCTTAGAATAGATGCCATGATTAAATAACATAAGCACCACCTTAGAATTGATGCCATGATTAAATAACATATAAGCACCACCTTAGAATAGATGCCATGATTAAATAACATATAAACACCACCTTAGAATAGATGTCATGATTAAATAACATATAAACACCACCTTAGAATAGATGCCATGATTAAATAACATAAGCACCACCTTAGAATAGATGTCATGATTAAATAACATATAAACACCACCTTAGAATAGATGCCATGATTAAATAACATATAAGCACCACCTGATAATAGATGCCATGATTAAATAACATATAAACACCACCTTAGAATAGATGCCATGATTAAATAACATATAAGCACCACCTTAGAATTGATGCCATGATTAAATAACATATAAACACCACCTTAGAATTGATGCCATGATTAAATAACATATAAACACCACCTTAGAATTGATGCCATGATTAAATAACATATAAACAACAAATGGCGATAGATATGCTGGATGCTGCTACTTTTTAAAATTTATTGTTTAAAATTTTTATTCTGTCAGTGGTAATATTTAAGTATTGTATTTCATCCTGCCAGTGGTAACATTTAAGTATTGTATTTCATCCTGCCAGTTGTAATATTTAAGTATTGTATTTCATCCTGGCAGTGGTAATATTTCTTTTTTTTTTTCTTTTTAGGGAAGTGGTTGTCAACCTGTGGATCGTGACCCCTTTTGGGGTCGAACGACCCTTTCTTAGGGGTCGCCTAAGACCACTGTAAAACACATATACTTGACAGTTAATGAAGTGGCAACAAAAATAATTTTGTGATGGGGGTCACCCCAAGGTGAGGAACTGTATGAAAGGTTGGCGGTATTAGAAAGGTTGAGAACCACTCTTCTAGGGCTCATAATCAAAGTCTTGATCATTCTGGTTCTTGTAGCCCCAAAAATTATTTTCCACTTAGTCCTTTCAAGAAATTACACACTGCAAGTCTCTAATGTTCTACAGTCAATGTTTTTTATCAAAGTTACTCAAGTCTCTAATTGCCTCAAGCCAATGTTTTCAGTCAAACTTACTCTAAGCTCTAATGGTCTAAAGCCAATGTACTCTATCAAACTTACTTAAGTCTCTAATGGTCTAAAGCCAATGTTTCTATCAAACTTACTTAAGTCTCTAATGGTCTAAAGCCAATATATTCTATCAAACTTACTTAAGTCTCTAATGGTCTAAAGCCAATGTTTCTATCAAACTTACTTAAGTCTCTAATGGTCTAAAGCCAATATATTCTATCAAACTTACTTAAGTCTCTAATGGTCTAAAGCCAATGTACTCTATCAAACTTACTCTACGTCTCTAATGGTCTAAAGCAAATGTATTCTGTCAAACTTTCTGGAGTCTTTAATGGTCTAAAGCCAAATAGAAAACTTAATCAAGTCTCTAATGGTCTAGAGCCAAAGTGAGCTATCAAACTTACTTTGCTTGAAAGTTTGTTTGAGTAGTAGTGGCTCCAAAGATGCATCCAGTTCCTCATAAACATTCTCCAGCAGAAGTGGGTAGCCAAATGTGACACAGTTTTCTAAGACCCTCATGTAGTCATGGTCAGATAACTTGATTACAGAAATATTCTTCTCTCTCTCCATGTTCTTTACCCATCTGTTAGCTTGACCATCCGGGTCTATCATGAGAGGCCTGTAGCATACACAAAGGTGTCTTAACCTGCAAGTCTGTGATTGACCAATGGTCGAACAGCTTGATCACAAAAATAATTTTGCTACTGAGCATGAATTTTTTTGGGTCAAAAAGTAAGTTTAAGTTGTTAATATTATATTATTATTGTATTGTGTTGCTACCGTTACAGTAGACTTAATAGTTAATATTTTATTATGATTGTATTGTGTTGTTACAGTTACAATAGACTTAATAGTTAATATTATATTATCATTGTATTGTGTTGTTAGTTACAGTAGATTTAACAGTTCATATTATATTATCACAGAACTGTGTTGTTACAGTTACAGTAGACTTAATAGTTCATATTATATTATTATTGTATTGTGTTGTTACAGTTACAGTAGACTTAATAGTTCATATTATATTATCATTGTATTGTTACAGTTACATTTAATGTAATAGATAATATTATAAATCAGATAACAAGTGATGTAGAAGAAGAGGCCTAAATTATCTAACAAATTTATGTCACAAAAGTGTCATTGTCTACAGTTTAATGTCTATCATAAAAGTGTAATAGTCTAAAGTTTAATGTCTATCATAAAAGTGTAATAGTCTAAAGTTTAATGTCTATCATAAAAGTGTAATAGTCTAAAGTTTAATGTCTATCATAAAAGTGTAATAGTCTAAAGTTTAATGTCTATCATAAAAGTGTAATAGTCTAAAGTTTAATGTCTATCATAAAAGTGTAACAGTCTAAAGTTTAATGTCTATCATAAAAGTGTAATAGTCTAAAGTTTAATTTCTATCATAAAAGTGTAATAGTCTAAAGTTTAATGTCTATCATAAAAGTGTAATAGTCTAAAGTTTAATGTCTATTACAAAAGTGTCATCATCTACAAATTAATGTCCATCAAACAAGACGTGCTATTGTCTTAGTGTCTAATCACACAAGTGCTATTGTCTTAGTGTCTAATCACACAAGTGCTATTGTCTTAGTGTCTAATCACACAAGTGCTATTGTCTTAGTGTCTAATCACACAAGTGCTATTGTCTTAGTGTCTAATCACACAAGTGCTATTGTCTTAATGTCTATCACACAAGTGCTATTGTCTTAATGTCTATCACACAAGTTCTATTGTCTTAATGTCTATCACACAAAGTGCAATTGTCTTAATGTCTATCACACAAGTGCTATTGTCTTAGTGTCTAATCACACAAAGTGCAATTGTCTTAATGTCTATCACACAAGTGCTATTGTCTTAATGCCTATCACACAAGTGCTATTGTCTTAATGTCTATCACACAAGTGCTATTGTCTTAATGCCCATCACACAAGTGCTATTGTCTTAATGTCTATCACACAAGTGCTATTGTCTTATTGCCCATCGCACAAGTGCTATTGTCTTAATGGCTATCACACAAACAGAGGCGTAGCGAGGTAGTTTGGCGCCCGGGGACAAGATCCATTTTAAAGCGCCCCTTTTTCTTTTTATCAAATCTCAAGCCCTTTATTTTCATCAATAAAATAATATCAAAGCACATTTTGGCATCCCTAACTAGCTGAAGCCCGGGGACTAGAGGCCGACCGAATTTCGGCTTCGGCTTCGGTTTCGGCGCCGAAAGTGGCCATTTTATCACTTTCGGCCAAGTTTCGGTTTCGGACGAAACTGGAAAGTTAACTTTCGGCTTAATTTCGGTTTCGGCGGAAAGAGAAAAGTTAACTTTCGGTTTTTCTTCGGTTTCGGCCGAAATTGACTTAGACTTTCGGCCATCTGGCCGAAAGTTACTCAGGTTTTCGGTCATTTAATACTAACCTAAAGCGATATTTTACAACAAACTAAGCGACATTTAAGAACAAATTAAGCAATCTTTGAGAACAAACTAAATGATATTTAACAACAAACTAAACGACATTTATGAAGAAACAAAACGATCTTTAAAACAAACTAAGCGATCTTTAAGACCGAACTAAATGATCTTTAAGAACAAAACAAATGATCTTTATTGATTTATAAGAATAAACTAAGCGATCTTTAACAGAAGACTAAATGTTCTTTAAAAACAAACTGAAAGATCTTTAAGAACAAACTAAGCGATCTTTATGAAAAAACTAAGCGAATTTACAACAAACTAAGCGATCTTTATGAACAAACTAAACGATCTTTAAGAACAAATAAAGCGATCATTAACAAAAACTAGACGATCTTTAACAACAAACTAATGCGATCTTTAAGAACAAACTAAACGATCTTTAACAACAAACCAGGCGATCTTTATGAACAAACTAAACGATCTTTAACAACAAAGTAAACGATCTTTAAAACAAACTAAACGATCTTTAACAAAAAAACTAAACGATCTTTAACAACAAACTAAACGATCTTTAACAACAAACTAAACGATCTTTAACAACAAACTAAACGATCTTTAAGAACAAACTAAACGATCTTTAAGAACAAACTAAACGATTTTAAACAACAAACTAAACGATCTTTAAAAACAAACTAAACGATCTTTAAGATTAAACTAAGCGATATTTTAGAACAATCTAAGCGATCTTTATGAACAAACTCACCGATCTTTAACAACAAACTAACCGATCAATAACAACCAATTAAACGGTCTTTAACATCAAACTAAGCGATCTTTAACAACAAATTTAGTGATCTTTTAGAACCACATTTTTTAGAGACCCGGTTTCAAAAAAATAATATTTTGCATTAATTTCCCCTCCTCCCCCCCACCCCCCAATTTCTGCCAAATTTTCTCCTACCATACAAATTTGAAAAAAATTGTAAAGCAATTTAAATTAGTTTTATATTAAAATGGTAAAATCCAAAGTATTCATTAGATCAAGGGTATCAAACGCAAATTACGGGGGTGGGGGGCGCAGGAGGTAGTGTCTGAATGAGAGTGGGCCGCATCAAGTATTTCACAAAAAGCGATTACAACTGTTAAAATCTGGTCAACCTTTATAAATAACAAAAATATCATTAAGGGTTCTCAAGCTGGGATTCACTTTCATCCACCTACTCACTGTTGCCAGAGAGCTGGCATACAAAAATATATAGAGACATTAAAAAAAAATCAGAATTAGATTTGTCGGTGAAAATCGACTGAAACCGTCGCGGAGAGTCACGTTATAGATATGAGAATGGGGGAAACGGGCCGGCGCATTTACACTAAACTTTTCTGTCATGTAGCGGGCCGCAAAATATCGTCTTGCGGGTCACAAATGGCTCGCTGGCCGCGAGTTTGAGAACCCTAAATTAGATTTTTATTTATTAATATTTACGATTATCTCATTTTTATAAAAAGAATGTAAATATTTATATTTTCCCACATCATTTTCGATGTAAGCAGAATGTATGCGGGAACGAATTTCAAAATATCTTAATATTTCATTTTCGGTTTCGGCTTCGGTTTCGGCTTCGGTTTCGGCCGAAATTCATTTTTAACTTTCGGTCTTTTTTCGGTTTCGGCCGAAAGTCATTTTAAAATTTCTGCCTATTTTCGGCTTCGGCCGAAATCAGAAAATCACTTTCGGTCGGCCTCTACCGGGGACATCTGTTCCCCCCTGCCCCCCCTCGCTACGCCTCTGCACACAACTTAGTGCTATTGGCTTCAGAGTAATGACCTTGTGTTTTAAAAATACCAATATTTGCCATTTATTTCTACCATCTTAATTTTTAAAGTAATGAAATTAGATTAATGAAACACAATTTGTGTAAATCAAACAATATAGGTTAAGCTTTAATGTTACACAGAATACAAATGTAAATGAATTTTTTCCAACATAGAGAATATCATGAGCCAATTTTAGAAGCAGCTGTCACTCCAATTATTGGTATGACTAGACAGGATTCTTTTTAAGCAACTCATTCTAAATTAATTTTAACTTTTTATCGCTACAACCTCATGGCTCGTTATCTAGTTGGCGAAAACCGGTCTATCCTTATGGCAGACAGTGTCACCAATGACATTTTCAAAATTCCACCTCTTTTCACTTTCGGCAAGGACAAGGGCCTTAGGAACATGTTTGTTAGAAGCTACCTCCCTGCCGTTAAAGCACATACAGGAAAAAAAATTGCAAACCTAGCCGCTGTAACACAAGTCCCTATGTGAATACAGTTGATAAAATCAATTTCCTTCTGGAAATATTGATAATCAAAGATGGTTTTACTTGCACAAGCCGTAAGGTCATTTACACCATCTGTAGAAAAAGTGCGCAAAATCCTATGTAAGAGAGACATGTTGTTACCTTGGAAACTGTTTTAGAAAACACCTGTATATCATCAACAAACAAAACCTTTGAACAGATTCCAAACATTTCAACAGTGCTTACACTATTCGAATTTAGACACTGTAGTTACTGGTATATTGTATACAGGTAATACAAGGGATATGATTTCTATGGAAAATAAATTAATAACAAGATTTGGTACATTAACACCATATGCTATAAAAACAAATGCACAGTTTTACATAGCTACAATATCTTTATCCTGTTTGGGTTTCAAATTTGACTTGCACCCTATTTCTTTATGCTCT
>CAXITT010000020.1:2606094-2616550 GCA_964033795.1 Lymnaea stagnalis | reverse complement strand
TGATCTTTGTTTTCTATAGGGACTTGTGCCCATCCTTATTCTTTTCTTTCATTTAAGGTAGGATACATTTATATATGTAATACATGTAATATATATATTATGTAAATTTAATTTATACTTGTGTGAATATGTTTTCTTGTACTGACGAAGGCATTTGCCGAAACATTTGCATTTGTATTCTGTGTAATAATAATTAACGCTTAACATATAATGTTTAATTTATAAAAATTATTTGTGTCTTATTAATCTGCTTGAAAGCTTTATTGCATTCCAACACTCTTATAATTAGTTAATAAAAGTCATGATTAAAAACCCGCTAAATATTCAAATTTCCCAAAGTGTTGCCGTTTTATCAAATTATATTTTTTTAAACCAACAATTTCAGGTAGCTTTTATCAAAAGATTTAATCTATGGGGGGGAGGAATACCCACATTTGAAATTGATTTTCTTCTCTTTTTTTTCCCAGCAACATTTTGTGAAATACCAGTTGAAAGAAAGCACACAAAAACAAAACACAATCATCTTGATAAGTTTAAAGATCAACTGATCTCAACTATAAAATCACAAGCAGTTTAATCTTTTGAACTAATCTTCTAGAGTTTCTAAATCGTTCATTAAGTTCCATTTGCAAACACAAATAACAGACTAAACACAAATGTTAACATAAATGGCTGACTAAACACAAATGTTAACATAAATGGCTGACTAAACACAAATGTTAACATAAATGGCTGACTAAACACAAATATAAACACAAACGCTGATTTAGTAAGGGAAGTGAATATTGGGATCGTTTAACAAAACAAAGACAAACCATCGCCGAGAATTAGCCACAATGACACCATTGTCCACAGAGAAGGAATCCCTGGGCAAGCCAGCAATGTTCCAAGCCTGTATTTTAATGGGTTCTCCTAATACTCTGGCCAGTGAGAATTCACCAGACACTGGAATTTTTTTAGACTAAAAAAAAAAGAAGCATTATTTTAGTGTAGGGGAGGCTGGAGATAGTTTAAGATAAGCCTAGAGAAAGTGTACAGGGGAGGCTGGACATAGTTTAAGATAAGCCTAGAGAAAGTGTACAGGGGAGGCTGGAGAAAGTTTAAGATAAGCCTAGAGAAAGTGTACAGGGGAGGCTGGAGATAGTTTAAGATAAGCCTAGAGAAAGTGTACAGGGGAGGCTGGAGATAGTTTAAGATAAGCCTAGAGAAAGTGTACAGGGGAGGCTGGAGATAGTTTAAGATAAGCCTAGAGAAAGTGTACGATTAGCTTTGAGCATGAGTTTTAAACAGGGGTTTTCCCACCCCTAGGATTTTGGTGGGACTTATCAAGGAATATGATAGACATTATCTGGGGGTGTGGGAGACAGTATCTGGGGGTATGGGAGACAGTATCTGAGTGTATGGGAGGAAGTAGCTGGGGATATGGGAGACAGTATCTGGGGGTGTGGGAGACAGTATCTGGGGGTGTGGGAGACAGTAGCTTGGGGTATGGGAGACAGTAGCTGGGGGTATGAGAGACTGTATCTGAGTGTATGGCAGACAGTAGCTGGGGGTATAGGAGACAGTATCTGAGTGTATGGCAGACAGTATCTGGGTGTATGGGAGACAGTATCTGGGTGTATGGGAGACAGTATCTGAGTGTATGGGAGACAGTATCTGGGTGTATGGGAGACAGTATATGGGTGTATGGGAGACAGTATCTGGGGGATTTATAGACAGAGTCTTTTAAAAATCAGAAATCACAATAAACCAGGACAAGTAATATCTTGTTAACTGCACACAAGTTAAAAAAGGAAACTGATGAAAAAGATCCCATATCTATTGTTCTATTTTTGCAGTCAACCACTTCACTGTAATCCCTTGACAACTCATTTTGAGGTCACCACTTCACTGTAATCCCTTGGCAACTCATTTTGAGGTCACCACTTCACTGTAATCCCTTGGCAACTCATTTTGAGGTCACCACTTCACTGTAATCCCTTGGCAACTCATTTTGAGGTCACCACTTCACTGTAATCCCTTGGCAACTCATTTTGAGGTCACCACTTCACTGTAATCCCTTGGTAACTCATTTTGAGGTCACCACTTCACTGTAATCCCTTGGCAACTCATTTTGAGGTCACCACTTCACTGTAATCCCTTGGCAACTCATTTTGAGGTCACCACTTCACTGTAATCCTTTGGCAACTCATTTTGAGGTCACATCACATGTGAACCCCAGCTTGAGTAAATTTGACTTTTTTTTTGTTTTTTGTTGGAAACCACCCATTGTTACAAGTAATGTTAGAAACTTTGTATGTAAATATTTAATTACAGATTTCATAGTGTAATTTGCAACCTGTATAGAATGCTAGTGCTAGATTACTTGTGCTAGGCTCAGGAAAAAAAAGGAAGCAACTAGTAGCAAGTGACCAACTTCTCAACTAACATTAACATAGTTTTCCCCTCATTAAAATCAAATAAAATTTAGTGACTATAAAAAAATAACTCTTGCCTACTTTAATTCAGTTAATAATATATATTTTTTTTGAATTAATTTCATCCCGGGATTTTTGAGTGACTTTTGTCCTATTTTCCCAGGATGAGAGCGACCTTTGTCCCATTTTCTCAGGATGAGAGCGACTTTTGTCCCATTTTCCCAGGAGGAGAGCAACTTTTGTCCCATTTTCCCAGGATGAGTGTCTTTGTCCCCTATCCCAGGATGAGAGCAACTTTTGTCCCATTTTCCCAGGATGAGAGTGAATTTTGTCCCATTTTCCCAGGATGAGGAGAGATACTTTTGTCTCATTTCCCAGGAGTAGAGTGACTTTTGTCCCATTTTCCCTGGATGAGCAAACCCAGGAAATGAGAAACCCTAGTTTGCATAATTTATATACATGTTTTTCAATAAATCTAATGCTTGATAGACATCTAAACTTCTGAGGCAAAGACCTAGGGCATCTATACTAGTGAGTCAAAGACCTAGGACATCAATACTTCTAAGTCAAAGCCCATCTATATTTCTAAATGAAAGACCTAGGGCATACATATTTCTAAGTCAAAGACATTGGACATCTATATTTCTAAGTCAAAGACCTAGGACATCTATATTTCTAAGTCAAAGACCTAGGACATCTATATTTCTAAGCTAAAGACCTTGGACATCTATACTTCTAAGGCAAAGACCTTGGACATCTATACTGCTAAGAAAAAGATCTATGACATCTAAATTTTAAGTCAAAGACCTTGGACATCTTTACTTCTAAGTCAAAGACCTTGGACATCTATACTGCTAAGTCAAAGACCTAGAGTTCAAGTTTAAGACTTAGGAAGAAATTATTAAATCTTTTTTTCTCACCACGCATGCTTTGACCCAGGATCTGGTCATCTCATCCCTGAATGACGAGGTGAAAGGTCCTAAATATGCGATGACCCCTGCAGAAACCATGATGTCCCCAATCAGGTTGTCATAGATATTCTGTAGGTTGGCTGCTGCATCTGTCCACCTGTTCTTCTCACCTCCTAGACCACCAATCAGTTTTTCTGCTCTGATCAATTTTTTGCCACACAAGTCCACCTGAAAAAACAGAACCCTCAACAATCATAAGGTTAACATACAATGAGTCACAGATGAAAGAACATACAATCACAACTGAGAGAACATGACAGTCTGCAATCATTAGGTGAACAAACAATCACACCTAAGAGAAAATGAAACTTACAATCACTAGATGAACATATGATCACAGCGCACATTTTATGTTGTATTTCTGATGCTGTTTATAACCACTTCATTAAAAAGTGTACTGTAGGATGATATGTAAATATTCCATGAAGAGAACTCCATCAAAAGTTTCAAACAAATTTCTTTATCAACTTGTAATTTAAATTTGACATTAAAATTAATTAATGTTGTTTTCAAGTAATAAAACTAAGTAGCATGAGCAAATCTGAAGATATCCTATCATGTAATCAGGAACTTGTCAAATAATAATGAAACAAATTTACAACTACCTTGCATTACTTAAGAACTGCTTTATATAGTTTATTTACAGACTTATTTAAGTGGTCTACTTATACACTGTTCTACTTGGTCTACTTACACTTACAGACTAATCTAAGTGGTCCACTTACAGACAGATCTAAGTGGTCTACTTACAAACTACACTACTTGGTTTACATTAGAGACTGTTCTACAAGTTCTACTTACGGACTGCTCTAAGTGGTCTTTCTTGTCCTTCATTTCTTGCAGTGACCTGTTCATGTCGTCCAGCTTGGCCTCTACGGCTGCCAGTTCAGCTCTCTTCTTGTTGAGCGTAGCCATCAACTTGGACAGATCAGTTTCTGCTTCTTTCAGTTTGATTTTTTTGGGGGCCACGACTTTGGCAACTCTGTCATAGATCTCCATGGCCAGAATCCATTTACATAAACCTTAACAACCATACATTACAAAAGACACTGTCATCAGTGACATGTTTTTAAAGGTTGTATCTCTTAATGACTTAGCAAACTGTAGAATAAGAAACTAAATGTGCTCTCATAATTTTAATGACTTAGCAAACTGTAGAATCAGAAACTAAATGTGCTATCATAATCTTAATGACTTAGAAAACTGTAGAATCAGAAACTAAATGTGCTCTCATAATTTTAATGACTTAGCAAACTGTAGAATCAGAAACTAAATGTACTATCATAATCTTAATGACTTTGCCAACTATAGAATCAGAAACTAAATGTACTATCATAATCTTAATGACTTTGCCAACTGTAGAATCAGAAACTAAATGTGCTCTCATAATCCTAACATGTTTTTGTATTTCCAATGTAGTTCTTCATAAAAAGCAAAGATTGGGACATTTGATACAAATGAAACTTTTAAACTGAAAAGTCTTTACTACTGAACTTGACTCAAAGCTCAAATACAAAACTAGAGCTAAGAACTTAGCTATCTAAAACTATTTACTATAGTCTCCTACAACAGATCTATTGTAAATAATCATCAAAAACAAAGCTATTCTTTATAGAGGCCATCTATAAATGATGTCATGCAAATTATGCTTATTTTTTAACCCCCCTCACCAACATTGTCACAGAAAGTAAGACCCACCCCACCTTTAAATATAAGGTCATCAACATCTGCGCCATATAAAAAACCCTATATCCACTTTTTTCCTTTTCAAACTCTTAAAAAAATCACCTCCTATGGATATCGAATTAATGCAAATGTGTCAGAAACATTTCTCTCAAACAGTGGTACTTAACCAGGGGTCAAAAGAACCCCTTGAGGTGCCGGTATTTGCTGCAATTGCTAATTTATGCTATCTTTAAAAAAATCAGTTTTTATACATTTCAATTAGCAGCAGTAAGTGTTTTTCTGGCCAATTTTGTTTTGACCATTACTGATATGGGTATTTTAACTTTGTTTCTAGAAAGCTAGTTGACAAAATGACAAAAATAATTTATGCGGCCGGGGGGGTGGGGGTGGTTGGAAAAAGTTTTGAAATTAAGAAGGGAAGCACACTGCAAATTGGTTAATAATCTCTGCTCAAGAACATTTACTGACACACACCCAAACCATCAATGGGCGTTAATTCTTTACCCCCTCCCCCTCAATCAACCATTCTTAGTTCCATCTCACTTCATGTGGTAGCACTAATTCTATGACTACCGTCACCACATTTTAAAATAAATTCTCACTACTGTCTAAGTCACTACGCCCCGTTTCTCCTCCTCCGTGGCAGCCTGTGACTCAATCGGGGGCCATTTTTTGGACCTCACATGCCTGTATTGATCCTCTCGGTGATTGGAGTTTAAAAATGAAATAGTTATAATCATATAAAAGAATAAGTTTAAAAATTTCTGTAATCTAATGTTAGTAAGTGCATTTTCTTTTCAATAATGTTTTAATGTTATGTTCTATTACTTAAAAATCCCACACTCACCGTTGTCAGACATCGTCTTAAAAATGTAGTAATCCCCCAGACATGTTACGTCATTTATGAATGGCCCCATAATCTCTAGCAACATAGATATTGTCAATAGTATCTAACCACATAGTATTTAATGCTTGAAATACCTTCTGCGGCAGAGGAAGCTTTGGCCACTTGTTTTGGATCGAATTCTGGGTTGGTCAAATATTGTTTCCTTATTGTGACCATTACAGACTCTGGAATGTTGTCTTTATCATAACTTTTCAGATCATTGAGAAAATTCAAATCATTGAGAAGTTTTTTACTGGGAATCCAGTAGTCCATGATCTAAAGGAAGGGTCAAGATCTATTGAACTTTGTTTTTAACAATAAGACCAACATTAAACTGTTGTCACAAACCATTCAAGTTTTTATTTGTATTTTTTTAAAAACATCATCATCTTGTTGAGCACCATCTAGTTTGGAAGATTTAGTTCTATAGGCCACACATTTAATTCTATTATTTAGTTTTATACAATATAGATTTAGTTATATGTAATATAGATTTAGTTCTACGCACCAAACATTTAATTCTATAATTTATTTTTATACACTATAGATTTAGTCGTAGTGAGGGGGGTGCGGACCGCACCGGGTGACACCATTTTAGGGGTGACACCCAATTGAAAAATTGCATATTTACATAGCACGCTGAGCACTCACAACCGAGATTCATAAAAGAATAACCGATCACATACATTTTTCACAAATGTAACCAATCCAAATACGGGAAGACAAAGTGGAGGGATATCCTGCACAGGTTGTTGGATATCACGTTGTTTCTTGCAAAGCAAAATCTGACATTTCGTGGCCACAACGAAGATAAATCTTCACTGAAACCTTCTTGAAATGGTTGAGATGCTATCTAAATATAATCCACCGCTAAAAGAGCACAAAATGAGACTAAAGAGGAGTACATCCCAGAAAAAGCATCCGCATCTTACCTTTCACCAGAAACCCAAAATGAATTTATAAATGTCCTTGCAAATCATGGGAAGGAGATTCTTATCATGGATATAAAGGCTGCGAGGTATCTTGGAATTATGCTCGAAAGTACACCTGAAATATCACACAGTGACTAGATGTCCGAAGTGATCAGATATGTGAAAATCAACAATGGGAAAGTTGAAGTGAGAGATGAGTTCTTGCATTTTTCCCGTTAAGAGGGGAAAAAGCTGATGACCTCAGCTCTGAAAGTCTAAAAAATCTTAAATTTTATGGACTAGAAAGAATGATGTTCAGAGCTCAAGGTTATGCTAATGATGCCACAATGTCTGGAATCCATGGATGTGTTGAGGCCATTATGAAAAAAAATATTAAAAGAAAGCAATTTTTAAAATATGTGTGGGCCATTCACCTTAACTTGTTTGGTCAAAACTCTTTTGCAGAAAATGCTTCATGTATTACATTTGTCGGTAATCTTGAAAGAATATTTTCCTTCTTTGCTGCATCCACTCATCGATGGAATTTTCTAATTGAACACACTGGGATGTCATTGAAAAGAATGTCAACAACAAGTTGGAGTGCTCATCAGGCTGCTGTTAAAACAGTGAAAGATAAGTTTGATGAATGTGTGGCGGTGATTGAAGCTCTGTGTAATCCTCTTGAAAATTCAGATACAAGAGGTACAGCACAGGGTCTTTTACATGCTGTCTGTGATTTCACGTTTAGATGCTACCTCTACCTTTGGGCTGATCTACTTGAGGAAGTTAATCTTACACAGCAGTATCTGCAGACTAAAGGCTTTACTCTTGACAAAGTGGTGACAAACCTAGAGGCCTTAAGACTGTTTCTTCACGAGAAGCGGCATCACTTGGTGGAATATGCTATTGAAAATGAACTTTTAAAATCAGACTAATATGGAATATCGGTAGAGAGAGATTAAGGTTGAAGAAGAGAATGGCAGGAGAACAATTAATAGATGCTGGACTCTTTCTGTGGGAAGAAAACAGTAGGGGGATCCTGGCTTGTATTAATCGCTTTCATTCTGAAGGCCAGATCAGATCATTAGCGTCCAAGGAAGTAGCAGACATGTTTGGGCTGTTCGACCCAAGAGTCTAGTATCAGCAAGTGAAGAAGAGTTATTGGTGTCCGTTCCAAAATTAACCTCTTTCTATGATGAGTTATTAGAAGATGAATTTTAAAAGAAATATCAAGACTTAGAAGACATCTGAAGGCAGCTGATATTGATTTTCACAAATTCAAGGACTGGTCAGTATTTGATGTTTTGAAATTCATAGCTGAATGGGACCTCCTAGAATCTCCTCCAATACTCTCACTAAGCCTTTAATTTTTTTTTACAATATGTGTGTATGTGGCTTCTTGTTCGCAGAGCTCATCAAAACTACGGCTTATCAAGAAATATTTATGATCAACCATGGAAAAGACTAGGCTTTCTGATGCGGCTCTGCTATTAATTGGATGTGATACAGTGAATGACATTGAGTTTGATCAATTGATTGACAGGTTTGCAGCTTTGAAGACACGGGAAGGACAATTTTAAATAAAGTAAATTGAGTGTAAAAAAAAAACAGATTTAAATACATTGACCTCATAGCCTTCGTTGTATGTGTTTTTCTTCTTTTCATAGTTATACTGTGGCATAATTTTAACAAGTAGAAATCCATCATTGAAGTCTGGGGGAGGGGGGTGACACCATGAGTTTACCGCACCGGGTGACACCAACCCTAGCTACGCCACTGGACTTAGTTATATATAATATATATTTACTTCTATACACCAAACAATTAATTCTATAATTTAGTTCTATATCTAATAGATCTAGTGGTTACCATAAATAAGTAGTTTTATACAACATAGATCAAGTGGTCACCAGAAATATGTATGAAACCAATTTGTTCAGAGGAATATTGTTCAAATTGAAGTTAGTTTTAAAACTGAAGTTAGTTTGAAAAGAAATTTTTTGGCAATAAACTTGTTTAACAGAGATTTATTTTCTTAAAATGGTTTTAGGGACATTGTGAAAGATAAATGTGAAAAATGGTAAACCCTCTTATAAACTTGTTCTTTCTTTTGAAATTTTTTTCTCCATTATTTCTGTTCAAACTAACTTTCTGTATGTTTGACTGACGATTATTGTTGTGCGCTTTCAGTGAACTTTGTGACCTGATTGTCCTGTGCTGTTGTCATGTTGTATGACTGGATGTGGCGAGTTGTTTTCATGAATGTTTAAACTTAAAGGTGCGAATATTGGTTGCATGACCATGTGATGTGAGGTATAAAAAAAGGTAGAAAGAGGAATAAAGATCAGTTGTTACACCGACGAGTTGGGATCTTATTTTACTATTACACTTCCATTGTCAAAATATTACTTTGTAAAATTGGTACTGAACTAAATAAAGTATACAAGATTTAGTTCTATACTCTATAGATTTAGTTTTATAACCCATATATTTTGATCCAATTTGTTGCTAATATTATCCTAACCTTTTTACTGCCGTCATTGGGGTCAGGTACTTTGACTGGAGGGATGCTCCTCATAACACAGACAGCCGCCATCACCAGTTTCACACCTGACGGTGGGCTCTTCATGGACTTAACAATCGTAATATCTGCAGGCTGAGGAGAGAATTTATTTTCAAAATATCCACATATTTTCATAATAAAACACAAATGATGAATAAAAATCACAGTCTTTAAAATACCACTGCTAACAAAGCATATACTCTTTGCCGAAATTTCAACAGGTGAGTTACAGCATCAATTTTATTTCTGTTCCTGTTACCTTCAGAGTGTCCAGAGCCGAGAGGGCGGCTTCTAGAGCAGGCAGCGCCTCAGCCAATTCGGCCTCACATTCATCTTTAAGGGACTTGGCTTCAGCTGCCGCCTCATTGGCCACGGCTTCATCAGCCTTGACCCTGACGCTGGTCTCCTCCACAGCAAGAGATTCCTTTTCGATGATGACCATCATCTTCTCAGTCTCAGCGGCAGATGTGACTAGCTGGGGCTGGAGTTCCTCTAGTTCTGTCTGCATTGTTGCCACCTGGTTGTGAAAGAAAAGTCATGGTTACCAGTGCTACCTGTTCAGGAGAGAAAATTCATGGTAAGCAGTTCTCACTGGTTGTAATAGCAAAGTCATGGTTATCAGAGCTACCTGGTTGTAATAACAAAGTCATGGTGAGCATTGGTACTATCAGCCTTAAGTCCATCTAGATCAGTTGTAGGCAAAACTTTAATCCAGAGACATATGTTGGTCTTTGAACAAATATATAGGTCAAAATTATTTTCTTAATAGACAGAATTTATAAACAGTTAAAACACTCAAAAAAAAGTTGATCCAAACAAAGACCTTGACCTTCATGAAATAATGGCTGTAGGGGTAGCAGACCTGTTTACCCTCAAACCCCTAAAATCGTACAATCTGGTCTCAAAATCGTACAATACAATATCTCAATAGTAAATAAATAAAACTACAGTAACGCAATAAAGTCTATTATGTAACCCCCCCCCCCTTTCCGTTGCACGCAGAAGTTTTTACGACCCCCCCC